>PVJC01000432.1:0-126466 GCA_004026665.1 Murina feae
TAATTTGCATACAGCCGCTCTGATTGGCTGGTGGGCGTGGCTTACCCTGTCTCAGAGAAACGGTTAATTTTAATATTTTGCTTTTATTAGTTTAGATAATGTTTGTCTAGGGAAAGTCATTTTGAAGTTTCTTAATGCTATTTTCTTCAGTTTATACACCTGTTGGTAAATCATTTGTTTTCTGTAATACAGCCATTTTAGACTATACTATGATCCTTTTGTGTTATTGTGAATGGGAGTGACACATGGTATATCCCCATTTAGGACATCATGTGATGTGTAGTGGATTGACTAGATGGGACAACACTTTCTTTAAAGTGAAGTTTACTACATAGAAATATATGGGAAATATATTCTGGAAACTTTAAAATACCAACTATATGCATCTTTAAAATGATCACTTCTCTAAAATTCTGTAACTGTATATTTTAACATAGTTGAAACACAATGTGCACATCCAGTTTTGTGGTTTTGCTTTTCTCACCTAACATATCACATGTTTATTTACATAATGAAATACACAAAATTTTAATGCCTATAGACAGTTCACTGTATTGATATATTTTGTAAATATTTTAATACTTCTCTGTTCTGAAGCTAATATACTAACAGCTACCAACTGAAGGTAAATTTTAACTGAATTAAATATGTATGCACTTGTTTAGTGTTTATACTTCTCACTATGAATAGCTATTGGCTATAGACCCCACCACTATAATTCTGGACTTCTAAACCCCAACCCTTCCTTGTGATGACAGAATCTTTTGGACGGTTCAAACATATTCTTGTAGAGCCATTATTATTTCTCTCTTTGCCCCCATATAGCTCTCTATTTGCTACATTTAGTATCTTTCTATTGCCCCTTCACTGCCTTTCCAGCTTTCTGAATATTGGTATTTATGTCCTTGTTGTGGTCTTACCAGTGTGAATACATGGGAAGTTACTGTCCTAAGAGAAAAAAGGAATATCTTTCTACCCTTGATAAAATTATTTTGATGGACCTCAATTTGGCATAGGTTTTCATCCATTTACTTATTCATCCAACAAATGGTAATGGGCACTTCCAATGACTTTTACTCCATTCAGAGCACTAGGCACCTAATAGACCACTCAGACTAAACCTCTCCTTATGGACCTTACCCTTGTGATCGTCTTTTACTAATTCATATTAATGTAGTTGTGTTTTTCCTCCCACTTATTTTTGTTGATTTTTGTTTATTATAGTATTACCTCACCCAAACATGGTGAACTTCTCTGGAAATGACTATACTCATACCACTGATATCTAAACAATAGCCCTAAGGCAAAACAGTACATTGCCACTCTTGTAATTTATGGCATTGGCCACAGACATTAATCCCTTTGGCTTTCAGCTTATTTTATAAACCTTTGAGTATGCCACTATTAATTTTATAGCATCTCAAACTACCTCTATCAGCAAGGAAACTCTGCCACCGACTATGGTAATATCTGGCTACACGGGTGGGTTCAATGAAGGTTGTGGTAAAAGAAAAGAAATCACCAAGAAATAGGCAAAAAGAGAACTAAAAGTTTTAGCATTGGTAGGAGAACTAAATGAAAAGCTTGCATTCTGGTGAGAGAATGTTTTGTATTCTATTCAGCTATTTCCCGTCTCTATCTCCATACCTTTGCCTCTGCATATTTGATAGGTTCATCAGAACAAGCAGCTTGAATCAGCTATGGAGCAAGAATATGGCCTCGCCATTAGTAGATAAACAAATGATTATGTTACTGGTTGTGAGAGAAAAGTGACATCATGAACCAGTGACAAATCCCCATTTTAACAGGAAATTCATCTAAGGTGATGTGTGAGAGATGAGCTGCAGCAGTGGTTTCCATTGGCAGCTCTAGGAATATGTCTTCTTGACTAGGACTCTGCATGGATTAGAATGGGTCTCAAAGCGGAGCTGGAATTCCAAAGATTACAGTGCAGGAGTCTTCAAGATCAAGATGCATGTTACTATGAGCCACATATGTTATATTATAGAAAGGTTAAACCCTAATTACAGTAGCTTTCTTCTTCCATGAGAGGCATGTTCCAAGACCTTCGATGGATGCCTGAAACCATGGATAGTACTAAACCTTATACACCTGGCTTTTTTCCCCTGTACATACATACCTGTGATAAAGTTTAATTTATAAACTAGGCACAGTAAGAGATGAGCAACCACTAATAATAAAATAGAATAATTATAACAACATGCTGTCGTGATTTATGTAAACGTGGCCTCATTCTCAAAATATCTCAATGTACTATTCTCACCCTTTTGTGATGATCTGAGATGATACAATGGGTACACGATGAGATGAAGTGAGATGAATGATAGGCATCGAGACTATAGTGTTAGGCTACTGTTGACTTTCTGACAATACGCCTACTGCGTGACTAATGGGTAGGTAGAATATATAGAATGGAGATGCTGGACAAAGGGATAATTCGTGTCCCAGATGGGTTAGTGCATCATTTCAAGATGTACTCAGAATGGTATGCAATTTAAAACTTATAAGTGTTTATTTTTAACACTTTCATGTAATATTTTCGTGTAATTATTTTTCATGTAATATTTTCAGATCATAATTGACCCTGGGCAACTGCAGCAGCAGAAAGCAAAACCATAAAGAATGAAACCATGGATAAGTGAGACTCCTATGGTTAGATCGTAGTGGGTAAAATTTAGTTGACTGGGTATTCTTTCAGCTACACAATCATGTGAAAATGCAGATAAGAATGAAAAATACAACTTTATTTCAGATTCATTCTCTACATCCAAAGGCATCTCTCTTGAATTGTCATACAAGTAAAAGTATCACACACATATTAAAGGAATATTCTTCAGGGATTGTGAAAATGAGTTCAATTTATATGAAATGATAAAAAATAAAGCCATCCCAATATCAGTACTCTCATTTTTCTCTGAGGCATAAAATGCCACAGCTTAATAGGAAAGTTACAAATAAGTTACAAGGAAGAAAAGAAGAAAATCTTCAGACATACAGAGCAAGCTTTTGCTTTATTGTTTTCCTGATAAAATGATAATCTATCAAAAATTACCATCATCACAAATTCTGATCATCCATTTTACAACCAGTGATGAGAAAGTAATGGCTAAGGACAAAGTTAAAAGATTTGCCTCAAATTATTACCACTACCATTGCATTTTGATATACAAATATGACATAACAATGACTTGGAAATTGTTTATAAATTCTAAATTGCACCAAATAGTATATGCTCTTAATGCACTGACAAAATATGAAGAGATTCTATTTGTTAGTAAGTGCCCCTATTTATATGCTGGCCTATATCTCTTATTGCCCATTATATTGTAATGCATCTAGAATATCTCCATGGTAACTTCTAGACACTTCTATCTTTGTAACCGAGTATTTTCCAGTTATGTTGCCTATTCATTTTATTATATAGATGGACTTTCCTTGTCACATAACTATATGTACAGTAGAACAGATAAAAACTAGCATAATATTTCCTTTTTTATGAGTTTTGCAGATAAATCATCTGCTAATGAATATGGGGGAAATGTGAAAAGATTTATGTAGAATTTGAGTTATTGTCATGTTCTCTGACAGTTAAATCACTGAAAGTATTTTTAAAAATTATCTTGCAGAACTCCATGAAGTATAAATGCCTTGAAATATTTTATTTTAAAAATGTTCATTTAGAGATTTCAAAAAAAGACAAAATTTAAAAGATAGAAGGCAGACCCAAAGAACACTGGTCATAGTCTTTAGAAAAGCATTTTATGCTCTATTCCTTCATTTTCATTTATTTTGGGGTAAGTTTCCATGGAGTTCTATTTTGTGGGTAGAGTTACACAGTGATGTATTGGAAGCAAGAACATGTTCTAGAACTCAAAACCTGAAATATAACATAATTGTCTCCCATGAAGCATTCAAGTTGACTTCCAAGAACAGTCTGAATAATCACGGGGAGCATTTGTTAAAATGCAGGTTACTAAAACCCAAAAAGGCCCCCCTAAACCAGATGAGTGCCTCCATATGTGCATTTTTAATAGTCTCCTTTGTTGTTGTTGTTGTTGTTGTTTAAAAACCACTGTGGTAAATGCTGGCTAAATAAATGTCTCCTTTGTCTATTTTAGAAGGTACTTTGGCTATTACTGTTTTTAGGTAAAAGGTAATTGTGGCCAAGTCATTTGATCATTGTTAGGCATTTTTGGCTTGCATCACATTGGTGGATATGCTCCTCATATCTGGAAACACCAAAGCAATAGAAATGAGTCATCACAGCTTTGAATGTTGAGCACAATGACCTCGAGCCACATGGAGGAGCAGATTTCCTGTGCAGGGTCTGTGAGGTTGTGTGCCTGTTCATTGTGTGTTCATTTATGGCTCCGGACATTTCAACTTAATTGAAATCGATGTAACTCAGTCTACAGAATAACGAAAAGCAGGACTATTATATATGGGAATCTCAGATAATAGGCAGAGGGAGGCAGGGGAATGTTGGCTCCCTCTCTGCATACATTTTCAAATGAATTATTAAATGATACATTAAAACTAGTCTTCAAAGAGGAATTTTTTTCATGCTCCTCATAGGCTTTATCTCTTTTGCAACAGAACTATTCATGCAAATCAAAAAATATATCCTGTGAAATCTGTGAATAGCATTTTCAAATGTCGTATTAAAAGAATCATTGAAAGAGAGACTAGGTTTCAGAAAGATAAAAATATATATGCACATTAAAAATAGCCTAATATAATTAACATTTCTAAAATATGATTTCATGTATGTTCGTTTTGGGCAAAAATTTGATAGATCACTATTGAGATATAGTTGGGGTTTCTGCCAAATCGCTTTAATTTCTTTGCAGTGGTAATCACAAAGAGAGAGAGAGAGAGAGAGAGAGAGAGAGAGAGAGAGAGAGAGAGAGAGAGAGGGAGAGAGAGGGAGAGAGAGGGAGAGAGAGAGAGAGAGAGAGAGAGAGGGAAGAGAGAAGAGAGAGGAAGAGGGAGTATATGTGTGTGTGAAACAGTCAAATGTTATAAACGCTCCTTTGAGGTAATTTAAATCCACTTGAAATTCTCTAATATGATAATGAAAAAGCACTGAAAGAGGACTTGAAATGAAAAAAAAGAATTACTAGCAAATGAGATAAAGTTATACCTTTCAATATTTTTTAGCACTGCCATTTAAAAAAATACTCAAGACATAATTTTTTAAATCAATAGCATAAAAAAAGACATTCCCCCCCCCCCCGCCCACACATACACACACCACACACAGATACCTTTCTACTAGGGAATGTTGTTTTTTTTAAAAAAATAGATAAGAGTTTCAGGAGATGGAGATAGCTTTCTTTTATTCAAATCTCATGTTATGCTTCTCTGATTAAATGCTAAATGTTTCTTTGCCTACTATTCCTTGATTCCTTTCCTTCCTAATATTGCTTTCTGGCTTTTGGACAGGTATTGTGGTGGCAGTCAGTCAGCACTTATAAATAAGAAAGCTTAAAATTTACTGAAAATCAATTTCCTCCAGGGCAAAATACCCACTCCTTGCCAGTAACACAGTGGGAATGCTTTCACTGCCCCCCCCCCCACCACACCCCTTAATTATTGAGGAATTTGTTCTTTACCTGATGTCTTACCTGATGAATCCAAAGCCACCTGACCAACAATTTGATTATTATGACCTTTGTTTTATATTCAGCAACATATAAATTAGTGGCCAATGATTACCAAGCTCTGATTTCCATCTCCCAATCTTTTGGCACATGCGGTTATTGTCTATTTTGGCTGTCATCAGTTGTGAATCCCTGACTTCTTCCTTACTCCATTGTGGCTTTCCAGTAACTCCTCCAAAGTTACTGAGATGAGGGCTCTCATCAGGTCAATGCATGGCCTCATTTTATCCCAGAAACTGCCCTGGGCCTTTGGATTCTCTCTGTGCCACTGCTTTCTTGGCAGATTCCATTGGAATGTCAGTATTTGATTTCCTCTTTAGATCTCACTACTCCTTGGCAATCAGTCCTAAGACCTTTTCCATCATCTTGGAGATATGGTGGTCTGGGTGATGTTTCATCCTTACTGATCAAATGAAGATCTCCATTTCTCCTAATCTCCTCTCTTGGCTGAATTTTACATAGTCCCACTCAATATGAACTCCCAGACCTGGAATCATTAAACTGTCTCCTTCTATTGTTCTTGCCTCAGGTGTTGAGGTGTTAACCTGTCTGAGTCTTCTCTCTTGCACAATATCTCCAGAACCTTCAGGTGATTTTCATATATCACAGCCCAGTCTTTGGAAGCCCATACCTACCTCCAACTCCTTTTTATCTTTCCTCAGTGCCACCTTTAAATTACATCTGCATGATCTGAACTGATAGGATTCAGATGAGACTCTACTACAGGTATTCTCTACAATGTCATGGATGTGTGAAAATGTGAGAATTCCTAGGGAGACAGGTCACTACTTAACACAAAAGAAAACCAAGCATAACAGCAGTTTTTAGGTGATGAGGATACATTATAATTTCTCATTAGCAAATTGTTAATATCTTCTTGGACACAGGGATCCCAGGGTTTTCTATTACCACCACCACTACCATTATACTTTGAAAGGTGTTTTTTTGTGTGTTTTTTTTTGTTGTTGTTTTTTTACCCTCTTTCTCATTTAAACTCACAACCACTGGAGTAGAATCATTCCTAAAGTGGGATTAAATCTAAAATCAGCACTCTGACAAGAATGGTGTGGAGTCAAAATTTTTCTTCAAAATTCTCTTTACAAGTTGGTGAAATGTAGCATAAATGATTTTGTTTACTTCACTTCCTCATGAGGCTAATCCAACTAGTTTTTCTTACTACATTGAGAAAAAAAATCACCGTTGTTTCAGATGAGTATCAGATGAAGTATTTTATATTTATTTGAGATCTTCTTTCAGAAAAACTATTATTATTATTTGCTCAATATACATAGTGGAATTTGTACAAGTTAAATGTTCATTTGAAATAATGCTATTAAGGTCTTTCCATTTAAAGACAATAAATATAAGCCAAGTGAGGTTAGGTAATTTGCCTAAAGTCATAGCTAGATATTGAAAGAAATAAATTCATTACTTGCTTCTCCCTATCCTAAATCAGGTTCTTTCTCTATTAGTTAAATGTTGGTTAATTACTTTGGTCAGTGGTAACTGATTGATTATTAGTGTTTTCCTGGTTTCCTGCATCAAGTAGGATTCTGAAGCTGAGTCAAGGGTCAGCAAGAAAGTCCACAATAATCATTGCTCTGTTATGGGCAAGGGTGAACAGAGTGACATGCTTGTCGAGCATGAGTATTAAGAATCAGGAATAGTTCTTTCCTGTCTTGTCCTATCTGTACAATCACTTGAAAAAATTTTTTTATTTTATATATATTTTTATTGATTTCAGAGAAGAAAGGAGAGGGATATAGAGATAGAAATATCGCTGATGTGAGAGAATCATTGATTGCCTGCCTCCTGCATGCCCCTTACTTAGGACTGAGCCTGTAAGCAAGGCATGTGCCCTGACTGGGAATTGAACTGTGACCTCCTGGTTCATAGGTTGATGCTCAACCAACTGAACCACACCACCCAGGGCATGACAATTTTTAATACAAGAATTAATCATATTTTTCCCATATGTTCTCAGTTCAATGAGGAGACCTAAAAACAGGAGGAAGCATTAATAGAAGAGATCATTTATTGACTAATTTTTAAGTGTATTTTTACGATGGACAAATTCCTAAAGTATTCATTAACTAATGGAATAATGGCAGTGTGTGAAGGCTGTCTCTATGGAACAGGTTAAAAAGTGCACAGTAATAATAGCCCCTTGTCTCTCAAAAAGCCTGGAGGAAGTCCCAGCACACTCGCCTTCCCTGAGAAGGATCAAGGGTCTTATTGATATTCATAGTTCTGTTCCCCTAAAGCTCAATACACTGTTCCACTTACAGGCTGCCCTAGAGGATGACGAGAAAAGAAAAATGAAAAAACTGCCACTGCATTCGGGAAACAGCCATTTAGACCCAGGGTGGAATTAGGCTCAAGATTCCTGGAGGACTTATCTTAACAAAATCTTTCATCCAACCTCCTTCTTCAAGGCTGCCAAAAACCAAGACCTGACTGTTCTCCAGTGGTCAATGGTGTGTGCTCAGTGTAATGGACATTGTTGTGCTATGTGAGGGGAGAGCACGAGGATAACCTTGTATACTGCCTCCTAGACTGAGTTACTTTCAGAGAACTAGCAGAACTGGGCTCCCCTTTCACTCTGATAGAAAAAGTCACTTTTCTTAATTTAATGAGAAAAGTTGGGCATCTGTTTACTCCAAAAGAGTCCACAGAGAAGCTAGATGTTCTGCTGTCATAGGTCCTTGATTTTTACTCTTAGCTCTGGGGCATTGTTCTTCCTCAACACATTTCACCCTACACAGTGGTGCCCCTACCTTCATTCTGTTTTGGGGAAAACTCTAAGGGTATTATCAACAGTGGCAGGATACAGCAAGTAAACTTTCTGATACTTCAGAAACGAAGACAACTTTGTCTTAAATGATAGACATTAACTCTCCCAAAATGTCCCTTAATTAATTTGTTCTGATCACCTGGATTTTCTCTCTGCTCAGTTTTCCTCCTTAGTGCTCACTTCCTTCTTCAAAACCCTCCCTTCTTTGCCTCAGACAGGTCAGGTCAGGCAGAGCTATTCTCCTGGAACATTCTACGGAGGTCCTCACCCCAAACTCCTTGGTTGTCATCTGGTGCTTCCAACTTTCAAACTCCATTACAGACCAATTTAATTCTGAATTCGGATCATGAATCAAGCTCTGTATTTACTCTGCACATCCAAATTACACACGAAAAGCTTTTCCATTTAAAGCGCCTGCCCTGGAATCTCACATATCCCTTGAATGTGGAACTGTGCAAGCTTTTCTTTTCATAGTACTTTTCCCTTCCTGAGAAAGGCAGAGGCAGATAGACAGAGACAGGGAGAAAACTAACATGCATTGAGTATCTAATAAATGTTGGGCATGATACTGGGAACATTTACATAGTTTAATCATTTAAATTATAAGCTACTTCTACCTCTTTTGTGGCTGGATAATCAGTATTCAGCTTATGGGCACTGAATTCAAACTGGCGAGGTTCAAATTCAGGCCCAACTCTTCTGTGAGATTTCAGCCTAGTTATTTAGTATTTTATATTGTTATTATAAAGTGTAGATGATAAACATCCTTAGTGCAAAAGCTCCTTGTGAAAATTAAATCAGATACTCTGTGAAAGTAATGCACACAAAGCCTCTATTAATGCTGCTGCTGCTGCTGCTGCTACTACTACCATAATGATGATGATGGCGATGATGGTGGTGATGATGATGATGAAATTAGGAACTGTTTCTCTACAATCCTGTTGGCTAGACAAATACACATGTAAGTCCATTTATATGAAACTAGGGGCCCGGTGCACAAAAATGTGTGCACTCGGGAGGTCCCTCAGCCCGGCCTGTGCACTCTAGCAGTCCGGTCCCCTCTGGGGATGTCCACCTGCTGGTGTGCCTGGTTAGCCTGGGTGAGGGGCTGATGGCTGTTTGCAGGCTGGCCAAGCCCCCCAGTGTGGACCCTCACCCCATTGGGGTGTGGCCAGCCTGGGTGATAGTTTGAGGGCCGTTTTCAGGCTGCCCACAGCCCCTTCAGGTTTTGGGTCCCTACTGGGGTACCTGGCCAGCCTGGGTGAGGGGCTGAGGGCCGTTTTCAGCCTTTCAGGCTGCCCACAGCTCCCATTGACCCAATGTCCCAGCAAGGCTGGCTGGAAGCAGGTTTCTGGGGTTTATTTATATTCTATAATTGATACACTGTTCCTTTAAGCCGAGGCCTAGGCAAGTAACGAAGCCTCCTGTTTGTTTCAGCTCTATGGCTTCTATAATTGAAAGAATGTTGCCTTAGTTAGAGCCCCAGCTGGCCTAGGCAGGCAGTTTCCTCCATTGCTGGTGCAACAGAAGCCTGCTGTTTGCTTCAGCTCCGTGGCTTCTATAATTTAAACCATGTTGCAACTATGTTGTCTGAGCCTGGAGAAGCCCAGCTGCCTAGGTAGACAGCTTACTCCTAGTGCAAAGGAAGCCTGCTGTTTACTCTAGCTTCGTGACTGCTGGCCTCCATCTTGGCTGGATTAATTTGCATACAGCCCCTCTGATTGGCTGGCGGGTGTGGCTTAGGTATCCCATAGAAATGGTTAATTTCAATATTACTTTTTTATTAGGTTAGATAGATGATCATACCATGGAAGATCAAAGTGAAGAAGTCCAAAGATGACCATGGCCAAAGCACCCTCCTATTATACTGACTTTGGAAGGTGTCAGGTTTTACTGAGGACCCATCAACAAGAGGCCATGCACATAGCACAGGTCTCAAGAGTCACACCTCAGAATGTCCATACTTTTTTTCAGAGACCCATTGTCATTGAAAATCTCTTTTACCTTTTACCTGTTTAGCTGTATCTATGAGGATATATTGCTTACTCATTACTAATAGAGTGTGAGGAAAGGATGATAAAAGTTAAGAAAAAAAATAAAACTACACAAGTTCCTTATCTTAGTCTGTGAGGTGTTCCTTACCTGCTCCTCTGTGCCTGTCCAGCCTCAATTTACATCCTGCTCTACCTCACTCATTCTGCTCTAGCTAAGCTCTTAGAACAGTTGAACGGAGTACTGTTGAGCATAAACCACAAAACTCAAGAGCTTTCCTCCTCTAGTTAACCCTTCCGTGCCAGCTAGACTCAGCAACAGGACAGAATGCAATTTAATAAAACACACACACACACACACAAAAAAAACAATAGCTTTTCTAGAATTGGCAATAACTAATTACCACTTATGAATCCAAGAATTATATTTATCATCCCAACAGAAAAGATTATAATACTTAAGAATATCTTCACCCTGAAAAATGTGAGAAACGTTTTTGAAAGAAAAATACATAATTTTATTGAAAATCTTAAACAGCATGTATTGTTTCCTGTACCCAGGATAGCCTTCTTTCTCACTTCTGCATTTCTCAACTTTATCATTTTTCAAAGTTTTTCTCAAATCATATCTCTTCAATGAATCATTACCTTGCAACTTCCATAACACCTTCTATTTTTCTTGGATGAGTTTTTGCTTATTATGTAGTTATCTGTTGCTGCCTAACATTACCCCAAAATCTAGTAACAAAATGACAAAAATGTTTATCATCTCATTTACCATTTACAAATTTATATGGGTTAGGAATTCTAAAGTGGCTACAGGTTCTGTCCCAGGGTCTGTTATGGAATTGAAGTTAGGGAGTCCGCTAAAAGATTGGCTTCCACAATGGCTTCCAAATACAGCTGGCCAGCCCATGCTGTATGTTGGTAAGCGGCCTCATTCTTTCTGCATGACCTTTCTACAGGACTGCTTGAATGTCTTCCCACATGCAACTGCCTTCCTCCAGAGCAAGTGGTTCAGGAAGGAGCAAGGCGGAACCTGCAGGATCCTTTATGACTGAGTCTCTGAAGTCAAACACCAGTGCATTTTTTTGTATCTTATTGGTAACACAGATAGCCACAATGCTTAATGGGTGAGGGCTACAGAAAAGTCATAAAACCAGGAGGTGGAGATCACTGGGGACACTCTTGAAAGCTGACTACTACATTTATTGTTTTGCATTATAATTATTTTTGATTGCATCCTAACAGCCTAGGGAGAAATTCAATTTGGGGGCTCTATTTTTCATCTTTTTATCTTTTACATAATTGGTGTCACCAAATACATAATACATGTTTCATGAGAGAACATATAAACAGAAAACAGATGGTAGGAAATCCAAGTGGGCATTATAAAGATCATCAATACTCCTATTTAATGATATCAGCTAGACACATTTTGTTCATACTTCTTGGGACAGGAGCAGAAGTAACTGTTGGAAATTATTGTAACTACAGGAACAAATAGCTGTGGTATTTTCATTTCTCTTTAATATGTTTTATATGTTTCATCATAAATATGTGGATTTGGGGGAAGGCGCTTATGCATTGAAATGTGACATGCTTAGAAATGTTCCTCTCATATAGAGATATCCACGATCATGAAATAGAATACTGTTGTTTAAGGAGAAAGATTGATGTCAACTTAGTATAATGTGCCACATTTTAGTTTTGCTGGTCTTATGCTTACTACTAGAATTTAAAGTAAAAGCAAACAAAAACTAAAACATCAAGTCATTTTTTTTCTTGGTTTAAAGAAATTCACAATACACTCTAGTACTTATAAAATGAAAATGATGAGGAATTTATAGAGTTAAGCCATAGGAGAAAAGCACTGTAGTTTTAACAAATTCAATTATCCAGAAAAGCAAATCCATTTTGTTTTTGTTAATGGCACTGAAATTTGCATGCCACTCTTTTAATTAAAGCAGTTGAGAACACATGTTGTTCACTTCACGTCTATATACTCCCTCAGGGAACAAGTCAAGCTTTATGATAAAGCATAATGAAAATAATTTATATGTAAAACAATAAACTCAATTCTCTAACCTAGAATTTTTCAAATGAGGTATTTTCTGATCACCTGTCTCAGAGCCTCCCTGGGAATGAGAATGGTATTAGCTAAATAGTTGATTACTAGGACTCATTTCAACACCCCAAAGGTAATCTCTAAGGGGTGGCCAAGGAATTTTTCATAAAATACTCAGGTGATTTATACACACCAACAGCAAAGTCAGTGTACGATAATGAACCAGGGCAAACTTCTGAGGTTTATTTGTTTTTCAATTTATGTGAAATCTTCTTTCATCTTTCTCTTAGCTTCATCTCAATGACTACTAAATTATTGTCACCCTATTCAGGATAAATAGAGGCTAACCCATGAAAAAATACACTTCCAAATCTCAGTAACGTAAATGTTTGATTTTCTCATAACACAGTCCACCTGGGAATACAGGTGTGACGTGATTTCATTTGCAGGTTTCTATAGTCCTCAAGGCAGGAAAAGGAAACAAGAAGAAACCTGTACTATGCTTCCAAGTGTCCACCCAAATGTAAAATGGATTTTATTAGCCAAAGAGTCATGTGACCACACCTAGTTCAAGAAGGCATGGGAATAAAATACAACAATTTCCCAGGGGGCAAAATTGTTAGTCATTCAGTAACCAACACTAATCACTACACCAAACCCCACATGTAATCTCCTCCTATGCCAAGAAATTGGAGTCCCACTTAGAGATACTTTTATTTGCCTTTTTTCTTCTTTTTTAAAAAAAATATTGAAGACTTATTTAACACTCTTTGTAACACTTCAAGCAATAAAACAAAATTTAAAAAAAGAAAATATAGCTTGAACTGGCTCATCTTTAAAAAATATTGAATTTATTGGATACAATATTGGTTAATAAAATGATATAGGTTTCAGGAATACAATTCTATAATACATCATCTGTATATAATATATCTTCTGTATATTGTATTGTGTGTTCACCACCCCAAGTCAAGTCTCCTTCTATTACCATTTATCCCCCATTTAACTTCTACATCCCTCAAGCCACCTTTCCCTCTAGTAATTAGCATACTATTGTCTGTTTCTGTGAGTTTTTTTCTTTGGTTAATTCATTCACCCTTTTTTACCCAGCCCCATAACCTTCCTCCCCTCTAACAGCTATCAGTCTGTTTGCTATCTGCTTCTATTTTGTTTGTAAGTTTATTTTATTTATTTATTTGTTCATTCGATTCTATATATGAGTGAAATCATATGGTACTTGCTTTCTCTGACTGGCTAATTTCACTTAGCACAATGCTCTCCATGTCCATCCTTATTATTGCAAAGATTTTCTTCTTATGGCTGAGTAGTATTCCATTGTGTAAATGTATCATAGCTTTTTTTTATCCACTCATCCACTGATAGAAACTTGGGTTGCTTCCAAATCGTGGATATTTTTCTATTTTAACTTTTCTTAGGTCATGAGCCACTGATAGGCATCTGTTCAATTTTAATTAATATATACTCAGACACCCAACTGTTCTTTTCCTAGTTGGTTCATTTTTTAAGGCTATGCATGTCAATATCTCTTACTATCATTGTGGTTTTGTTAGATATTACTTGCATTTCTTTTTCTTTTTTGTACCATATATGTGATTTATATAAAATTGCTTCTCATGTTTCTTCTCAAGTTATTTATCATACAATGGTTCATAGTTATTATAGCTTTGTTTATGGATTGCACTCTCATTTTAGATGGAGCAAGAGTTAGTCCTGTGGCAACAGATGGGTGAAGGGGTACATCACAGACAAAAAAAAAAAAAAGAAAATCTGCATTAAAGCACATTAACTAGAAACAACTGGACTAGAAAGCTAGACAGAAGCTGGGTCATGGTTGTACCTTTTATGCCTTTCTTATTCCTGAGATAATTATGATGAAGAAAAAGAAAATTAAATGAAATAACTCTCAACAAAAATGTTTTGAAAACGATGTACTGATTAAAGTCATCTTGAGTTGAAAGAGTGTTTTTAATCAAAATGACTTTAATCTTAGTTATAGAGTCACTGATATTGAAGAAATTAATATTTGCATGGCATTACTACCCTAGAAGCATTGAACACTGTGATTTGGTGGAAAGAACTCTCCACTGTGCACAGGAAAATTCATTCACTATTTCTGGTTCTTATCATCAAAGTAGTTCAATAGCTTTAGAAAGCTCAGATAACCTTTGTGTTTTAGTTCCTTCTTAAATAAGATTAGTATTTTTATGGTTTTCTTATTTAATGTATAAGGTTATGACATAATGGGTATTAAAAATGTCCCATAAAAATATAATTAAACTTAGCATAAATAATCAGGATGTTCTTGATCCCAATAATAAACAATTCATAGGATATGTCATCAATATTCAAAGTAATAAAAATCTGACATTTAGTTTGGGCCTTTGTTGATGGAGAAATATTCTATTAGATTTTTTTTAAACAACAAACTCCATCAATAATCACTTCCTTAATTAAAAAAGTAATATTTGAAAATAAACCAGACCAAATATTAAACATATATATGTAGATATGATTTATATAAAAATCTCTCATAATTATTGGTTGCTTGGGCTTTAATTTAAAATCTCATCAAAATAATTAGAAGGATCACGTTTGATTCTGGAATATGTAATTTTGTAAACTATTATAATTTTCTATTAATTATAAATGTTGACCCTTTGACCAATAAGAATATTTTCTATCAGTTAATTATTCCTCAAGAATCCCATTTACTTTTTCAATAATCAGAATAAATGCCACTCATCGTGAACTTTTCTGTGCCATTTAATAAAGGTTATGCTTATTTGAAAGTGAAATCACTTCTACATGTCCCTTTCAGAGTTGTTCTTCATGAAGCCCAATGGCATGTCCAGATCCATAAGAATCTTGGGAACCAAAAATACAAAGAAATGTGGTCATATAAATGAACCATAAAAATTTGACACCATCAGATTTATCTTTAGATTCTAATGTATTGAAAAGATTAGGCCAACATTTTATTTTTTTAAACAAAGTTCTCCATTCAACATGTGTTTTGGGGGTACTTAATATATAGCATGTACTATAAACACTCTTGGACTTTCAGAGAAAATGTAAGATAGACAATATGTCTGATCACAAAGAACATATGATTCATCCCTTTTAACTGAGGCAAAATTTACATATAGTGCAATACCCAGGTAGTTAATACACAATTGCATGAATATTGACCAATGTATTCCCCTGTATAACCAGCAACTCAATCCACACAGAAATTATTTACATCATCTCACAAAATTTTCATGCCTCCTTCCAATCAACCTTCATAACTCATGGCTAATAACTGCCCTGATTTCTAGTAGTATAGATTAATTTGGCCTATCTTAGAACTCCTAAAATTTGTATTATTTTGTGTCTGGCAACTTTTATTTCATTTAGTGTAATGTTCTCAAGATTCATCCATATTTTTTATGCACTAGTAGTTTATTCTTTTTAATTATTAAGATTAGAGGCCTGGTGCATGGAATTGAGGGACACCCCCCCTACACTCAATCTGGGACCTCTCAAGGAATGTCTATTAGGCCCAATCCTAAACCAACAGTCAGACATCCCTCTCACAATCTGGGACTGCTGGCTCCCAACCGCTTGCCTGCTTGCCAGCCTGATTGTCCCCTAACTGCTCCCCTACTAGCCTGATTGACATCTAACTGCTCCCCTGCTAGCCTGATTACCCCAACTGCCCTCTCCTACAAACCTAGTTGCCTCCAACTGCCCTCCCCTGCTGGCCATCTTGTGATGATGTGGGGGTGGCCATCTTGTGGTGGCCATATTGTGACAATGTGGGGTGGCCATCTTGTAATGACATGGGGCAACCATCTTATGATGTGGGGGCAGCCATCTGTAATGACATGGGGTGATCACCTTGTGATGCAAGGGTGTGAGGGTGAATTTGCATATTACCTCTTTATTATATAGAATGGTATTTCGTTGGATAAGTATGTAACTATTTGTGGCGTCTGTTTTTGACCATTTGAGCGGTTTTTGTTATTTTTTTTGGGGGGGGGCTATAATTAATAATGCTATAAACATTCTTGAAAGGACCTTTTGTAGATATATGTTCTTATTTTCATGGGTAAATACCTAGGATGGAATGGCTGGATTGTATGATAAGAGTATGCTTCACTTTATAGAAAATTGCTAAAGAGTTCTGCAATGTGGTTGTAGCAGTTTACACTTCAACAAGCTGATCTGTATCCTCGGTAACATTTGGTGCTGTAAATGAAATGGCATCTCATTGTGTTGTGGTTTTGAGTTACACTTGTTTCCCTTGTCATGTGCTTATTAGCTATACCCATATCTACATTTGTAAAACATCTGTTCAAGTATTATTTGCAACTTATAAAATTGGGTAGTTGTGCTATTCTTGAGCTTTAGGAGTTTATAAAACTATATTCTTAATATAAGTGCTTTGGTAAAAACATATAAATTACAAATATTTCTTCAGCTTTGAGCTTCCCTTTTATATTTTACTAATACTGTGGGTGTTTTTTTTTAATTTATGATGAAGGGAATTGTTTAATTTTGGCAAGGTCTAGTTTGTAGCTTTTATTTTTTTGTGGGTAATTATATTTGTTTCTTTCCTTACAATTATTTCCTTAATATATGATTGAGAAGATATTCTCTTATATTTCCAAAAATTTTTACAATATTGGCTTTTATACTTATATCTATGATACACTTTGAATAAATTTTGTATTTTATGTGAGGTAGAGATCAATGACCACATTTTTTCATCCATTCATCTAGACATTCCAGTACATTTGTTGAAAAGAAACATTTTTCCACATGAACTGCTTTGCAGCCTTGTGGAAAATCAATTGACTTTACTTTGTGAATCTCTTTCTTGACTGTATTCTCTTTCATTGATCTATTGCTCTATCCAATGCCATACCAACGCCAACTGTCGTTATAACTTTATGGTGAGCCTTGAAAAAAGGTGGTATAAAACCTTCATTTTTCCATATTGTTTTGGCTTTTGTATGTCCTTTGTATTTCTTCACATTTTATAATTAATTTGCCAATTTCAATACAAATACCTTCTGGGTTCTTGATTGGGATGTCAATGAATCTGCAGACAAATTTAGTAATAATTGGTATCTTAACTCTTAACAGTATTAAGTATTTTAATACATGAACACATTAATTGGGCCAGACTCCAAAACCTTTTGATCCTACCCAAACTTTCATATCCTAGTTAAACAGTTAGTTCTGCAGCAAGGATTTTCTCCTTGGCCTTGTGTTGGAATAGCCTAACCCTTAGCCAAGAACTTACTGGAAACTCCCATGTAGACTCTGGGTTGTATTTTTTCCTTAGTTTCTCTCTCCCTGATACCATGCTGCAGCATTTCCATTCTCTTCAGAAAAACCCACTCTAGTCCCAGACTTTTCAGTTCATCAAGACTACTCTGCTCTACATGCATCAGTTTGGAATGTATTCCTAGGAAGAAGCCAGAGCAAACAAACATGTCACTGACCTTCTGTTTTCTCTTTTCTCGAAGATGAAATCCTACATTGCATGTTGTCTAATGTATGGAAACAGTTACTTTAAATTTTGTCCAGTTTTATGGTTGTTTATGGTGAGGCTAGACTGGTATCAGTTACATAGTCATCATGGCAAGTAACAGAAGTCTTGTAATTTATAGTTTTTAAGGAATCAAATACTGAAAATGTAATTTATGGATTTTGAAAGAAAAGGCTCAAAACAGGCCTCTTGGCCCAATTATTTTAAGTATAGACCTTAAAGTCAAAGTAGAGGGTGGGAGAGACTTACAGTCTTCTTATTTTAAATATAAAGCATGAATGCTTTAATCAGATTCTAAGGCTCAAGCATGTGTGAAAACGCTATTATGTTCCTTGAAATCCTTCTCTCCAGGGACCCATCATATTGTCACTTGCTTGTGGATAAATGCCATACCTCAAACTGCTGGAACTCCCAGTAACTAAAATATAAATAGGATTTCTATTGATGAATACTTTCGGTCTCAAACCATTTTATGCCAAATTAACTAGATAATTCTGAATTCCTTTCTTTTGATGTTATTATTTCAGGTAATGGAATAAAAGAGTACTGTTAAACTGGGATTAACTAAGTGCCCTTTCGATCTTCAAAATTTCTCAGAGACCTTCCATGTTTAATTTGTTTGAGAAACACCAGAATCTTACAACATTTTATCTCTATTGAAAAAGAGAAAATTTTACAATATATTCATAAATTAAACTGCACTCACCATCTTTTTAAAAATTACAGTATCTTATTATCTCAATGAGAAATGAACTGGCTTATAATCTCTTTCCTGAATTGTCACCTGAAAGCTGCTCTAAGAGGAGTGGGGGGAAAGCCCTTTTCATCATCTTGGTTTGGGTTATGCCTTGCTGTTGGGTTATGCCTAAGAATAGAGAGGCTTGTACCTAAGAATAGAGAGGCTTGTACATAATATACCTGGGGGTTACTTTTTTCTTATGTTTTACAACATAAAAGATTCATGCAATTTTCCTGATATAGCTACTCATCTATTGAGAATTTAAATCACATTAGGAATTCCCATTTTCAATTAAATTGTATTCCCTATGCCTTTCAACTACCAGGAAGGAAAACATTAGGCAAAAGGAAAAGTTATTAGGCTAGAATGCAATCTCAATGTGTCTCATTATTCCATAGTTTGTACTGTCTTTCCCTTATTTGCCTAGAGACTGTAGTCAAGCTACTTGCAATCTTACGGTCTATTTTAGATGTGTAGTCAGACTAGCTTTTTAGAAAATTCTGTTCACTCTGCAGTCATATATATTTATTGTGCTCTGGAGAATAGTCCCTATGTAAGGCATTAAACTTATAGAGTCCGGTTATTCTCTAGTCTGTTTGTCTGATGTGCAGGTATATACAAAAATATTTAATCATTTTGGATTATTTTTGAACATGTTTTCTTTGGATGAAAGGTCAGCAAACCTGTTCTCAAGTCAAAAGGTGAAAAATAGGATCGATTCTCCCCCTATGTAAGTCCACATACAAATTCATGAGAAATTTCAATGAAATCTCCTGGAGTGGAAATGTAATAAGAGGTTTAGCCCTGACTGGTTTGGCTTAGTGGATAGAGTGTCAGCCTGTGGACTGGAGGGTCCCAGGTTCAATTCCAGTCAAAGGTATGTACCTTGGTTGCGGGCACATCCCCATTAGGGGGTATGCAGGAGGCAACTGACAATGACAATTCTCTCTTATCAGTGTTTCTAATTCTCTATCCCTCTCCCTCTCTGTAAAAAAAAAAAAAAAATCAAAAAAAAATCAATAAAATAAATTTTTAAAAAGAAGGAAGTTTAGCTATTTAGTTATTTAGATGATTTTAATGTAATTTTCCAAACTAAATAAAGTCCTTTTTAATTTTTAAATAAACCTTACATATTAGAATAAATTTAGATTTATAGAAATGTTCAAAAGTAAGAGTTCCCACATTACCTCATACCCAGTTTCTCCTGTTATTAGAGGTTTCATTACTGTGGTATATTTGTCGCAATAGAATCAGTATCTATACATTTTATTAGTCTTTATGGTTCTTAGTGTCTTTTTTTATTTTTTGTTTTTTGAAGGCAATGTCATTAATACCAGTCTCAGAATTTTGAGTTGCTTTTATTCGACTTCCTGGATTTTCTTCTTATAATTCCTTCTCTCTCCCTTCCTCCCCTAAACCACCATCTTTTCCTTCCTGATCATCTTCCTCTTCCCCTATAGGCAAGCCTTTGCTATTTGGTGATCTTCAGATGATAATTTCCTGAAAGCAATGAGACCTAGTATGAGACACTCTTCCTCCTGGGTTTGAATTTCTGCACCTAAAAATATGATATATTTGAATTAGAGAGTGTCTCAAACTCCATGTAGGTCTAAAATGTCATGATTCTGGTAACCTATGGTGATGCTGAATATAAAAAAAGAGACCATGGCATAGCGTCTCCTGCTTTGCTGTCAGCTGAGGAAAGAATAAGTGGTGGAGTCAGGAATGACTCCAAGTTTCTACACTGAGCCCACCGTCTCCACCTCTTCCCTCCATTGCCTTTTCCATGGTATGTATTGATAAGATATTCATCAGCTGATCTCTATGGAATTTCATATAGGAAAGGATTTTATATGCAAAATATTGTGGAAGCTGTTAGAGGAGGTGATTTTTGTTACATCTTGAAGGCAGAGTAGAATTTTATTGGATGGGGGTATAATTTTGAGTTACATATTTAGGGCAGATTAGAACTTCAACTGTTTATGAATACCCTGTTTCCCTGAAAATAAGACAGTGTCTTATATTAATTTTTGCTCCCAAAGATGTGCTAGGTCTTATTTTCAGGGGATGTCTTATTTTTCCATGAAGAAGAATACGGTACACATTTATTGTTGAACCAAAAAAAAAAGGAAATTTATTACCTGTGTGTCCATACAATGTGACGGACTCCTGCCCCACGTGACTCACTGTTTAACTGTGGGTCAGCCAGACTCCGTCAGGGCTGAGCGAGCAGCAGGTGGCAATTTGTCCTGACATTGGCATGGGCTCTGATTAAAAGAGACCTCGCACTTCCTGTCTGCTCTGGCTATGCTGCAGCCAACAGTGAGCTGCACGCCGCTGCTACGGCCCAGAGTCCAGAATTATGGCAGCTTCGGGGGGCCTTATTATCAGGGAGGCCTTATGTTTGGGGGAGGCCTTATTATCAGAGAGGTCTTATTTTTGGGGAGGTCATATTTTCAGGGGGATGCCCTATATTTCAGTGAGAGGCAAAACTGTAAGTAGGTCTTATTTTGGGGGGATGTCTTACTTTTGGGGGAACACAGTAGCACATTCTTAGAAACAGAGGTGTGAGACTCACTGGGATATTCAAGCAACAGCAGGTATTTGTTTATAGAATGGAAATTGCTATTTTCAGCAGAGGGTAGCTTTTTTTTTTTTTTCTACAGGCTTTAGGATTATTTACCTTCCCAATCACTGGGGCCTTTAATCCATTCTATTAGAAAAACACCAATAGTTTAAGAAGAGAAAGTCATCATCAAGATCCTTAGTCATCTTTGTAAGATAACTGTGAAAAGTGTCTACTCTTTTCCAAGCAGATTGAAATGCATAATTTTCCACCTGAATGAAGAAGAGCAACCAGGATTATTTAAAACAGTGACTCATTCCAATTCCTTCTCCAATTAGTCTGGGTTTATGGAAGTGGAGAGAGGGAAATGCTATGATTCCCAAAGAATTGACACTGTTTCAGGTGCTTCGAGAAGTAGGAAAGGAATATGAAATGCATTTCAGGTATAAAATTAGCAGTTTGCCAATTGAAAGGGCAAGATTAATATACTTGAAATGATTGGTTTACAATGCAATGGTATGTAATTAATGGCAAAGTTGTGTGGCACTGCCTCCCTGCCCACTGGCAGTTCAATATCTGATTGATCCTGTTTAAATATGCTTTTGACTCAGAATATGAAACTTACAAGTTCAAAATAATGCAAACTACTTTCTTTGAGATTTAGTGACTGGCTTCTGAATCATGGTATATAATTTCCTTTTAACACGGCTATTGCAGAAATGAACTGTATGCAATATGAAATGCTTCCATACATGTTTCCTAAACAGGGCCTTAAACCAGTTGATGCTCCCAAATATTTGTGATAAAAATAGAAACTGACAGGGAAGGTATGGCACCTGATACAAGGTGGCCATTTGATAGCAGCTCAGTAAATACACATTGACTTACATGCACTCTAGGCATGATGAAAGGTCTCATGGGTCCCTTAATATCACAGAAGTGGTAAGTGGCAGTGAGTCAGCAGATCTTGCTGCACCAGCTAAGATGGTGCTCCCTTGAATGCCTAGTACCCAGGGCTACTTGGAAGCCTGTCACTTGTGTCTACTAAGACTACTTTCCCAATTTCTCAGCATGAGCATGCCAACCTTTACACTACTTTTCCCCAAATCGCACTAGTTCCCTTTTCCCCACCCTCATCTTTAGTTCTGTCTATAGAGGTTTCTGTAGTCCTAGTTATCATTTCCTTCTTTGTACAAATGCCCTTGAACCAAAGTGAACATCTCTGCCTGTATTCTTGTGCCCTCGTGAGGGATATCCCCCTCCTTAGAATTCCCTTTGCTCATGGTCCATGAAGTGAACTCAGCTCAGATCTGGCCTTTCCTGTAAAGTGTGCCCCGCAGACCCCTCAAAGGAGCGCAGATCCCTGGCTCTGCCATTCCATTTCCCCATCATGGGAAGTTGATTGCTTCACCAGACTATTAGTTCCTCAAATGAGAAGTATATCTTGTTTGCTGGATTAATTTTTTTGAAACTTTTCATGCACATTTTAATAGTTTCTATTAAAATATAATAAATCTTTACTGTGAAAAGTTTAGAAAACAAAAATGCGTGTAAAGAATATACAAACAACTATCTATAACCTATGTCAGAGAAGTGATTTTCTTCAATTTTATAAAGTCTCTGCTTGCCAGTTTCCTTTAACAAATGTATAGAAATAACATTTGATTTTTATATTAGGGAAATATATGTAATTCTACGTTTTCTTTTTTAAATATATTTTATTGATTTTTTTTACAGAGAGGAAGGGAGAGAGATAGAGAGCTAGGAACAGCGATGAGAGAGAACCACTGATCATCTGGCTCCTGCACACCTCCCATTGGTGATGTGCCATCAACCAAGGCACATGCCCTTGACTGGAATTGAACTAGTTAGGGCTGTAATTATACATTCTCTTATCTTATCTGAGTATTATATCATAATCAGTCCTTCATAGCATTAAAAAGCCTTCAAATATATATTTCTTTTCATATCTTATTGAACAATTCCAGATTTTTCAAATATTTGCATATCTATAAAATAATGGGATATATATATATATATATATATATATATATATATATATATATATATATGTTTCTTAATAACAGCCATATTTCTTGTCCCCCTGAATAACACTATAACAGTGTTGTCCTTATGTGAACTGTGGTTTCTTCTGTGTTTTTTTTTTAAGTTGACTCAAGTGCACCTGGTCTCTTGGCCTTTGTAACTATAAAAGAAAGATCTTTCATCAACACTTTCCATTACCAGTGCTGTAGGAAATGCAAATGTGTACCACATGGCATCTGTTTTGCAATTAATTGGTAATAAAAAGAAACAACAGCTTTATTATTATTTCTCCAATAGCTATTTCCCAAGATAAGACATGCTTTACTCACCCTTGTGAGAATATTTCTCCATTGAGCACCCTGCCACTAGAAGAACTAAAGTCAATATTTAAATTTCCTGTCTCCCTCCATTGAAGGAGAACTGATACCATTACATCACACATATTAATCATTTCTATAAGCTATGAATCTGTCCGCACAGTGACATATTATGGAATGGCGTCCAGAATTATTCTGACACTAGGGGCCCAGTGCAAAAAAACTTATGCACTCAGGAGGTCCTTCAGCCTGGTCTATGCCTTCTCGCAGTCTGGGACCCCTCTAGGGATATCCACCTGCTGGCGTGCCTGGTCAGCCTGAGTGAGGGGCTGATGGATGTTTGTAGGCTAGCCAAGACCCCCAGTGTGGACCCTCACCCCATTGGGGTGTGGCCAACCTGGGTGAGGGGTTGAGGGCTGTTTTCAGGCTACCCACAGCCCCTTCAGGTTTTGAGTCCCTACTGGGGTGCCTGGGCAGCCTGGGTGAGAACCTGAGGGGCATTTTCAGGCTGCCCACAGTCCCTTCAGGGTTCGAGTCCCTACTGGGGTACCTGGCCAGCCTGAGTGTGAGGCTGATAGCTATTTGCAGACTAGCCAAGACCCCCAGTGTGGACCCTCACTCCATTGGGGTGTGGCCAGCCTGAGTGATGGGCTGATGGGCATTTTCAGGCTGCCCACAGTCCCTTCAGGGTTTGAGTCCCTACTGGGGTACCTAGCCAGCCTGGGTGTGAGGCTGATAGCTGTTTGCAGGCTGGCCAAGACCCCCAGTGTGGACCCTCACTCCATTGGGGTGTGGCCAGCCTGAGTGACAGGCTGATGGGCATTTTCAGGCTGTCCACAGTCCCTTTAGGTTTTGGGACCCTACTAGGTACTTGGCCAGCCTGGATAAGGGGCTGATGGCTATTTACAAGCTGGCCAAGCCCCCCAGTGGGGTCTCTCACCCCAATGGGGTGTGGTCAGCCTGGGTGTGGGCTTGAGGGCCATTTTCAGGCTTTCAGGCTGCTTACAGTCCCTTCAGGTTTTGGGTCTTTACTGGGGAACCTGGCCAGCCTGGGTAAGGGGCTGATGGCTGTTTGCAGGCTTGCCAAGCCCCCAGTGGGGTCCCTCACCCCACTGGGCTGTGGCCAGCCTGGGTGCGGGTCTGAGGGCTGTTTTCAGGCTTTCAGGCTGCCCACAGCTCCCATTGACTCAATATCCCAGCAAGGCTGGCTGAAAACAGGTTTCTGGGGTTTATTTATCTTCTATAATTGATACACTGTTCCTTTAAGCTGAGGCCTAGGCAGGTAATGAAGCCTCCTGTTGGCTTCAGCTCCAAGTCTTCTATAATTGAAATAATGTTACAACAATGTTGCCTGGAGCTGGGAGAAGCCCAGCTGGCCAGCAGACAGTTTACTCCTGGTGCAACGGAAGCCTCCTACTTATTCTAGCTCCCTGACTGCCGGCCTCCGTCTTGGCTGGGTTAATTTGCATACAGCCGCTCTGATTGGCTGGTGGGCGTGGCTTAGATATCCCATAGAAATGGTCAATTTTAATATTACTCTTTTATTAGATTAGATAGCATGAATCCTTATAGGGATATATATCTCTAACCATTATTTTTATAAAAGGGACTAAATATATAATAACTATTAAGTTGGCTTCCTTGTTGGGTGGATTTGTGTTAATAAACACTACGGATAATTTAGATTTAATTTTGTGATTAGTTGAGTTGTTTTCAACTGGTGAAAATTGAGAAATGTCAAATCAAAAGTTTTATTTTATGGGTTGGTCCATCAAGATGGTCTTACACCAGATGATCCTTCAGCTCTGAAAATATATTCTGTGGGGTGAATGAATGAAAGTGAGGAAAAACCAGCTCTTTTAACTCCTTAGCACTTTGTAAGCACAAAGTGTTTATGTTTGCACAAAAATGTTTGCTTTTTACTGAGCAAAGGCTGTATTTTTTTCAACAAATTAAGTATCATAACTTTATTTCCTTTGTATAAAATAACTAAATTTATTTAAAATGCATGTTTTTGCTTAAATATTATGCCTACTATTACAATCAAGACAATTAAAAAACGCTCAAACAGTTACTTTGTTGTTTCTTATATTTTTATTTGTTTTGATTGATAACATTTACTTTGTTTCTTCTTAATATAGTCCTTTTTGTCATTTCATTATATGCAACTTTGCATTGACTCAACAAGAGAAATTTAAAGAGATTTCTACTAGTTATAAATGGGAATAGAATGTCAAAACCACTAATAGAAGAACATGTTTTAAATGTTTTATTCCAATCTGTCTCACCTCTACTTTTATGCAGGTTTCTATTTTATATTAAAAAAATTATACTATGGTCTAAAAGTTGACATTCAGGTTACCAGGCTATAAAAATTTTTTAGACAACAGTTTAAATAGACTGTTAGCTAATATTAGTTTTATTCTTTAGTCAAATGGCATTGGTATATTCAGAATGATTTATTTCCCTTCAGCACTATGGAAGTTGAAGATTATATGCTCTGGCAGCCACATTCTGTGATAAATCTTAGTAAATTTACATAACATTTCATAACTTTCTAATGGAGGAAGGGAGTTTACAAAAGAATTAAAGGCCCGTAAAAAAAAAGTGCCACACAGTGCAAATGATCATATAAATTAGGTTTTTGGAATAATCACATTTGGGGAAGATTTAATTGAACTTTAGGGAAGAGAGTCAGTTCAGAGGAATGGAGGGACTGTAAAATTTAGCACTTCATTATACTCAGCTGAGAATTAAAATGTAAAAATATGAAGAAACTAAGACGTAATGGTTGTCTTTATATTTTCTGTTGTTTATGGCCCTCAGAGAGCATGTTGATATACAATTTACTAGTAAAGAGTGAATGGAGCTCCGTAACTAAAGAAATAGTGTTTCCAGCACTTATGTCAAAAAGTCAAAGTTGAAATTCACGGTGACTTATGACAAAACAGGACATTGGGACATGGCTCATCTAGTAGTTCTTAGATCCTCCCTTCCAGATCTGCACTTGACCCTTGACCTCAACCACATTTCTGGGCTTGACCTCAACACTGAACCTCACTCCTTACATTCACTCCTGACTCCTATGTTTTCTTCACTGTCCTTTATCTTTACATTTTCTTTCATTCTTACCCACCTTGAAATGTACTTCCTCCCTGTGCTTCATCCTAGAGTTAGGATAGGTGTCTGGCTCAGACACAGGGTAATGGTACATTTCACTTCATTAAAAAAATAATAATGGCATGAAAGGGCAATGGTTGCTTTTTATAAGCTGTATATGGACCAGATACAAGTCCATACGCCCCTCCTATTAAAAGATCTCGTAACAAAATGCCATCCATCCTTTTTAGACATATTATCTGGGTCCATGGGTTGGCCTTGGGAGTTAAGTAATAAATGTACCATGGATTCTGATTGGTTGCAGCCAAATGGATCAGATCTAACCTCCAGGGAGTCCCTGGGGCTTTATGTAATTGCCACTGCTAGTTTGACTCTAAAGAGACCTAACTCTAACTTCATCAAATGTGGCCTATTTAGAATTTGTCCATATGACTTATATAAACCCAACATTATTCTAACACTGAGTGGACAATCTTTTCATAAATAGAACATATCTTTTCCTTAACAATTTGATGTTGATACTGTAGGATTATAAATTGCATGAGCTGAAAAAAAATCAAAGTGATTATTTGACTTACTATTTTTTTTTCATTTTTCGGGTCAGTATGCCTGAGGTTGAATGACATACTAGTACATATGATATGCATAAAAAGACATTTGACATTACTTAGTGCTTCTCATCACCATTTCCCCTCATCATGTGCTAGGCAGATGCCTAAGGGCTGATGGATTTGTTAAAGTCAAGATTGTTGAGAAGTTGCTGGCCTACAGAATTAGGACAAAGTTTCAAAGAGCTAATTTCTCTGGGTCTGTAATCTCTCCTTTATCCCTTGTGAAAATCTGGTCATTTTAGTCATTTTTTAGGCCATCTTCATTATTATGGATTTTCAACTAATGTCCCACATTACATTACGAGTTGTTAAGAAAAAACTCTACCTGATAAAGCTCTAAATGATATGTCTGAATTAGATGATAAACAGCAGAATGGAGAGTAGTGGAGAGTAAAAGAGGAGCAGGTGGGAAGTGTGTCTGCAGAGCATGACAGAGAAACACATCTGCACCAGCTGTGGCACCTTCCCCAAGGACAGCTGAGTCCTCCACCATTTTCCTTTCCCTCTCTCTATCCTAGAAATGTTTAGCATGAGCTACTTGCAAAAGAACCTCTATCCTTCACCATGTTGTTTAATTCTCTAGCCCAGCTGTGGAGTATTGGAAGTATCCTTAAAACGCAACTCTGTTACCAAACACAGCATCTCACCAAATATAAAAAGGGTTCAGGGTGTCTCTGGAGAGACACTATATGGTCTGCATGACTGCAACCCAAAGTGCTCCCCAAGCCCATGTGTTCTAAGTGGCAGGCTTTTAAAACACAATTTCCCCTAAAATATTCTACCAAAATGTCACAACATTTCATATTCACAAACATATATTCACTAAAGGCCTGGTACACACAATTTTGTGCACTGGGGTGGGGGGTGTCCCTCAGTCTGGCCTGTGACCTCTTGCAGTCTAGGACCCCTCAGGAGCAGGCCTAAGCTGGCAGGCATCCCTCTCACAGTTTGAGACCCCTCACTCCTTACTGCCTGCCTGGAGAGGAGGCAGGAGCCACTGTGCTCGCCAGCCATGAGCCCGGCTTCTGGCTGAGTGGCACTCCCCCTGTGGGAGTGCACTGACCACCAGGGAGAAGCTCCTGCATTGAACATCTGCTTCTTGGCAGTCAGTGCCCATCATAGAGATCAGTTGTTCCACTGTTCAATCGATTTGCATATTAGGATTTTATTATATAGCCTATTTAAGTAAGTGAATGAGGACTTTTTACTTAATCTAAATGGTTTCTTTTGACAGGCAAAGGGATATATTTTTAAACTTTTTTTCACAAACATTGTTATTAGTGAACTAAAATGAGCATGGAAGATATAATATGTTTTTTCTTAGGAAAAGAAGTGGTATGATCTCTTGGCAATAACTTATCTCATCCCAATCCTATATAATAAAGAGATAATATGCAAATTAACCTTCATGCCTTCACAAGATGGCTTCCTATGACCAGGCCAGCAAGGGGGTTAGTGAGGGATGACCAAACAACTGAAAAAGTAGGCTGTGTGGGGCAACCAGGCTGGTAGGGGGGTTAGTGAGGGACGACTAAACAACTGAATAAGTAGGCTGCGTGGGGTGACCAGGCCGGCAGGGTGGAGCAGTTAGGGACAACCAGGCCAGCAGAGGGGGTAGTTGAGGGTGACCAGGCCAGCAGAGGGGGCAGTTGGAGTTGACCAGGCCAGCAAGGAGGGCAGTTAGGGTAACCAGGCCAATAGAGAGGACAGTTAAGGGTGACCAGGCCGGCAGTGGGGAGCAGTTGGGAGTGATCAGGCCATGGGAGGCAGTTGGGGGCAACCAGGCCAGCAGGGAGGGCAGTATGGGGTGACCAGGCTTATGGGAAAGGCAGTTAGGAGCAACCAGGCCAGCAGGGAAGGGGAAGTTGAGGGCAACCTGGCTGGCAGTGGGTGGCAGTTAGGGGCAACCAGGCAGGCAGGCAGGTGAGCGATTAGGAGCCAGCAGTCTAGGATTATGAGAAGGATGTCCAATTAAACTGGCAATAGGACAGCCCCCTAGGGGTCCCAGATTGGAGAGGGTGCAGGCTTGGCTGAGGGGACCCCCCCTATGCATGAAAATCATGCACCAGGCCTCTTGTATCTTATATAATAAAAGGCCAGGACTATAAGCATAATGACTGGTACGAATCTCAACCAGTCGGCATGAGGTTCATTGACCACCTCTCGGCCCCTCCTCCTTGCCCTGCAGGCTCTGATTGCAGCATGGTGAACTGGGAACCACAGTGAAGGGGGGATGGTGGTGGAGTGGACTGGGGACTGTTGGGCAGAGGCAGGTGTGAGCAGCAGTGAGTGTCCAGTGGCGAGCATCGTGGGGCATCACATGGCGGGGACCATTGAGGAGGGTTACAAGGTGGTGTAGGTGAGAATCACAGAGCTTCTTGGGGCAGCTGTGGTGAGTGTCACGGAGCATCGTGGAGAGTCGCAGGGCATTGTGGAGAGTCGCGGGGCAGGGAGTTTCACGGAGTGTCACGGAGCAGCAGAGGCAAGTGTCACGGGGTGTCATGAGGCAGTGTGGGGTGTCAAACATGGCCCTAATTGCAGGCTAGGCCTAGGGACCCTACTCGTGCACAATTTCGTGTGGTGGGCCTCTAGTATATATATATATATAACTTTTTAAAATATAATGAAATTTAGGTTGTAAAGAATCTACCCAGAAAGTCTTTTAAAACATTAAGGATTAATACAAGAAAATATTGATATATTTAATAATAAAGACATAAATCATTTTGGAGAGATGTAATCCATCAATAAAATTTAAAATGCAATATAAAAACTAAAATAATAGTTGCAACATACATGATAAAAAAGTGTTGATGATCTTACTATAGAAAAGGTTCTTATATATCATAAGGAATATTGATATAATTAAAAATAAATACAAATGGAAAAAAAGGTGAATGGTTAATTTCATTAGAAATCAGAGGACTGAAAATAGAAAATATATATAAATTTTTCAAACCCTAAGGGAGACTGGATATTTTTAAGATATTGTTAAGGATGAAGGGTAACGAAATCCAAAAATGCTTCTGGGAAGTAAATTACTTTACAAACTTTTGAAAGGTGACTTGACAATTTAAAAACTCACATCAGCTACTAATTCTGCTTTTAGAATTGTATCTCATGGGAATCTGGGTCAAGTTCACAACCTTTCTGTAAAACAATGCTCTAAGCAAATTTGTGTAACATTAATAACTACAGAAACTGATGGGTCAGTGGAAAGGATTAGAGATACTGCAAAGTATGATGGAATATATTAAAGATCATGCTCTCATAAATATTAATGTATTACTCACTATGTTAAAAAGTATTTTACATATATAACTTAATCAAAAATATTTATTTGTTAGAAATTGAACTATACATTACTTACAACAACTCCTCGTAGATTCTGTGTAATATTCAATAGTCCTGACTAAGATGGTCTGAGTGATGAATTTTTGCCTTTACAATGGTGTGAAAGCAATACACATTCATAGAAACCAGACGTTGAATTTTGAAGTTTTTCCAAGCTAGCAATATGCATGATGCTGGGCAGCAGCAGTGATCAGTGGCTCCCGGACAGCCACGTGATAACAAGGGTAAACAACTGAAACTCTACAGTAAACTACTGTGTTGCCAGCATTTTTGGATATTGGGTTTTGCCCATCTATGTCTCCTGGTTCTGGTGAAAAGAAGAGGAAGGCAATTCATCTCGAGATGAAACTCAAGGTAATTTCCCAACTGGAGGTTAGTGTAAATGTTCTGAGCACATTTGGGATAGGCTAGGCTAAGCCATGCTGTTTGGTGGGTTAGGTGTATTAAATTCATTTGCAACTCGTACTTACAATATTTTCAACTTATGATGTGTTTGTTGGGATATAACTGTACATTGAGGAGCATCTCTCTCTGTCATATACTTAACTCTTACTGTTGATGATAGTTAATTATGGAAGCAGTAATGCATATAAGTATTGTTTGCTGTCACAAACAAAAATTATATTGAATAAATATTTCCTCATGTTTCCTGCATCACTCTAACTCACTTATATTGAATACTCTCACCCGATTCGGTCCCCTGCTACCACTAGGAGGCTGTGATGGGATTGGGGAAAGGAAATGGAATAAAGCTAATGTTTAGCTCAATTTGGGTTCAGAGACAGGGGCATCTTTTTAATGATACTGTCTGTCCTTGGCATCTAAGAAACCAGGAGCCTGTACCCTCTTCTGGTACCTTCTCTACTTTTGCTGGCACCTTCTCTAACTTGGCACCCCCAAAATGCTTCAAATAATTATGTCCAAACAAACAAATAAACAAAAAAAACAGTTTCTTTACAATGTTCAACTTTCATCTAAAATGAACACCAACCTTTTTATCTATCTACAATGTAATTCTTACAACACGGCTTTAAATAAATATTTTAATCAGAAGGAAAAACAACTTCAGTTCATCCTGTGAGACCAGGTGCTTCATTGTTAGTGCTCACTCCCTCAAACCAAACATGGGAAGGAGGAGAAGGAAAGAGAGAAGGCAAGGGAGAAAAAGGAAAAATGAGGAGTTACCTTTCATTCCAAGTAACTGAGGCTTTTGCAGAAAACAAATTTATTCTATATAATTTAAATTTGTAATTAAGATTTTTAGACCAGATTAATTAGATAAGTGACCCAGATGGGTTTTTTCTGTAGCTCAACTTTGTTAGACATTATAATAAAAAATGCATTCCAAAAAAAAAAAAAGCAAAAACAAAAAACAGGAAAGCAGAGGCAAATGCTCATTGTTACTTGGGTATAAGTCAAGGTGGACATTCACATGGTCCCTGGAGAGCAGTGAGCCTCTTAATGTCAGCTGAGAGGAAGATCCTGGAGAAGCCAAATCTGCACCAAACAAGGAAGAAGGATTTGTTGGACACATATGAAAATGGAAGCCAGAAAGAGATTTCTTGTGTTAAAAATCATTACAACTGAACAGATTTCTACCACACCTAAGTTTTCAGTATGGTCTACATTTGCTTTCTTTTCTCTTTAAAACAACACAGAAGCATATCTCTATTTTATAATGGGAAACAATGGAAAAGTCAATGCATTCTACATCTAACTGCTTAACCACACTTACTGTGCTCTGTAGGAGAAAGAGCTGGAAAATAAGTATTATTAAGAAGGTATGCATAAAAGTAAAAATGCATTTAAGCCTAAAAGTTATAGTGTATACATCAGGTGAACTTTAACAGTTAGTTACACTAGTACAAAATAATTGAGTGAGCATTCATCTTAGTTTACTTTTAAACTTCCAGAAGAAAAATAACCTTAAAATAGTCCTAAACATTTGGAGTACTTCTGAATTAGGATTCTTTGAAGCATGAAGATAAATTGATTCCAGGATGATTCCACAAAGGCACCCAACGAGTTATAAAGCTGCTGAGTGCATACAACTGTCGAATGTTTAGTCTGTGAGCACAGCACATTTTCTAGGCCCAGGATGATGGAGTTTTTATTGCAAATGGGCAAGATGGTTTAAGTTAGGGTACGGCTGTCGTTTTGATATACTTGTGAGGCCTAATGTCTCTAATCTTTGAAAAACCCTTAGAATGCAAATGTCAAACATACCTAATTGGTTCTGAAGTTTTAGTTCATTGTAAAGGGTTTAAAACGAGTAAATATCCCTTACCCAGTGTCCTGTATTAACCATGTAAGTCAGTTGTGTATAAGCATATCCTAAACTACTTAGTATAATATAGTTCTATTAAACAACTTGAAAATTTAGAAAGCATAATGTATTGTCTTATATAGCAATTAATAGATATGAATTTTCAGGCATTTTTTTTTTAATTTAAGAATCTGGTTTTGGATAAAGGAAAGAGAACTGTACAATAAACTATTAATGGTTACCCAGAATCAGTACTTCAAACAGTTTAGTCATAATGCTATAGTGGAGTCCCACTTTACCGAGATAGTGATGGATGTTATAATCTGTATCGAGAAATTTAAAATGAACTTGGCACTCTACCCCTTAGAATCTCGGTCATGGGGAAGTTCCAAAGGAGCTGTCATGTTTAATTACATTCTGGGACCACATGTGTGTTCCCGCTTATTTACAAATCACTTCTCTCCACCTCCCCTGATTTTTATCAATTTTCCATTTATCCTTTTAATTGTCTCAGGGCTCAGTTGCCCTCTTTCCTGCAGAGAAAACAGAACAGCTAGTGTACTTCCCATAATTCTTTATGAGGCTTCATTTCTTAATGGTTGCTTGGTAGCTCATTAAGCTGTTCTCATGGAAAGGTATGAGATGTTTAAGAGGTGTCACTGAAAGGCAAAGTGAATAGGCATGGATCTCATGCACACATGCATCTATGATTGTCAGCTACGTTGGATAAAATGGGGGAGAAGTCTTCCACTTTCCATGTCAGCTCCATCCTTTCCTTTTTAGAAGAATAAGTTTTACAAGTCTGCTTTGATGGTGCAGTTAAAGAGCAGGGGATCAAAGCCAGATAGTTCTGTACTGTGGTCCAGACTTCAGCATTGTTGCACTTAGTCCCCATGGCATCCGGTGAGTTGCTTGAATTCTTGATGGTACAGTTTCCATAACTATAACATGTGGATGAAAGTTCCTAACTTATAAAGTTATTTAGAATATTGAACAATACAATGTTAATTGCACATTTCATAGTTAAAATTCAATGGTAGCAATTACTATTGTAATTATTATTCTACTCAATGGTTTAGAAAACAGTCTGGCTACCTGTTTGCATACATACCCATTGTTTATGTAACCCTGAGGCCAAGAAAGCCTCAATTACCTCTCAAGAATGACCCAATTTCATTGGCTCAAGTCCAGGTCATGAGGATAGACCTCTTCAATAGTCTGATCTGTCTTATGTTACTTCTTCTTGTGCAAAAATGTTAGTTGCTATGTTATCAAAATCTGTTTTATGGGAGCAAAAAAACCACAACCACAAAGAGCGAGCCCAGGACTGAAACACTCCTAAGTTTATTGATTTTTACTCTTTTTTCTAAAAATCCATATGTACTCAGAGAACCCAACGTACACGCTGTTTGCTGGTGTCCTTTTAGCTTCATGCTACCCACCTGCACTTGGTTCTTTCTGCTGTTGCTTTTTACATGGACAATATGTACTCTAAAAGGAAAGATTATTTTGTAAGATATACATTCAAAATTAATACCTATATGGGCCTATATGGGTTTCTTTAGATAAAGTATTAGAGAAAAATGTGTACAGAAAAAGAAAACTGAACATCAGACTTGAGAACTTGGTGTCCATAAAAAATATTTTAGAATTTGTCCACATTCATCAATCTCTAAAATCCCTCTCTCAACATCACCCATAACCATCAACCTACTATGGACTGTAACACCACTATGATCATTCTCCAAAGTAACTTAAAATTTCTGGATAAAGGATCTATTTCTACAGATTCTTGATCCTGACTGTTGCTGCTTGCTGCCTAACACCCTCAACAATTATCTTCTTCAGAGAAATTCATCAACCAAAACTCAATAATAAATCACATAATTGGAAATTCTTTAGATTTTAGATTCTGAAGCCCCTATTCCACAGTTCCCAAATCTCTGCTCTCATTCTTGGTTGCAAATGATTCTTGATTCTTTCTTTAGGCCTCAAATTCTACTTCTTGGTCAAGACTTCAGGTTATAGGGGGGATGAGAGATAGATGAATTGTAGTGATTCTTAATTGTATCATTTTGTAAAGAAACTAATAGACTTTGATCAAAACTTGTTACATAGCTCCAACCTAACTACTAAAAATGGGAAACTATGGAGGATTACATGAATATTTAGTGAGCATTAACTCTTTGCTAGAGTATTTATTCATACACTTAAATATGTATACATACTCATATGTATACATATTCATTTATGTATAGGCATAAAATTTCATAAAACTGCTCTGAAAGTTTTACTATCTATTATTAAACATAACCATAGGGACAGTAAGTGAAAGTGGGATTGGAATTGGGTGGTTGGTGAACAGGAATTTATAATTATCTTCTTCAGAGAAATTCATCAACCAAAACCCAACAATAAATTTTCAGCATATTTTGTGTATTATTTTTTAATTTTCCTTTTGTAAAGAGTAGTACTAACTTACTTTTTCTAATTACTTATTTTATACATTTATTCTGAAATAAAACCCAGCTGTATCCCACCACTCCATAGAAATAACAGTCACAAATCTTGCCAATGACCTACTAATTGTTAAATTCAGCAACTGCACTTAACTTTTCATTGTACTTTACCTCCTGTAGCATTTGATACTATTAAACATATGGCCCCTCTTTGAGACTCTTGCTTTATATGACATTACAATCTTTTGCTTCACTTCCTACTTCTCTGATTATTCTGCATTCTCTTTAATTATTTCTTTTTTCTTGTTGTTTTTATTTTTCTAATTGAAAGCATCCACACAAATTCCCTTAAGCATTTTTCTGAGTAATTTCAACAATTCTGGGAAAGTCAATGTTTACACTTTTAAGCAGAAGACTCAGAAATCTGCATTCTAGGTGCTCTAATAAATTTTCTGTACTGAATTTTTAATTATATGTCAGAGAGCTTCATATCAATGTACAATGGGTAACTCAAAAATATTCATCACATAATACCCTCCTCACAGCTTTCTCACTTCTGTAAGTTTCATAGCTTACATGATCGTTAGTCAAATAAGGTTAAAATGTGATTTCCCAAATTTCTCAGCTATATCCTTGGGAAGTTATTAAAAATCTCAAGGCTTAAATGCCTTATCTAAAAGGGAAATATTAGTAATAATAACATCCTCTAAAGTTTTCTGTGAGAAAATGTATGTTTCATCTATACTAATAAAAGGGTAATATGCAAATTGGTCACAATGCCCTAACAGTCATAACCAGATATGCTGGCTAGTCATGACCAGTATGCAAACTGACCATCACTCTAACACAATAATAAGAGAGGTATATGCTAATTAGCTCCAATATGCTAATTAGCCATAGCCATTATTCAAATTGACCATCAATCCAACACACAAAGATGGCCACCCCTATGTGGTCAAAGATGGCCAACCTCATGTGGCCACAAGATGGCCACCACAAGATGGCCTGCAGGAAAAGGGCAATCATGCCAGCAGTTGGGGGCTATCATACCAGCAGGGGAACAGTTAGGCATCGATTAAGCTGGAAGGGGAATGGCTGGGGGTTATCAGGCTGGCAGGGAGAAGTGGTTAGGGGCAATCAGGCAGGCAGGCAGGCAAGCGGTTGGGAGCCAACAGTCCTGAATTGTGAGATCAGGCCTAAACTGGCAGTTGGACATACTTCAAGAGGTCCCAGATTGGAGAGGGTGAAAGCTGGGTTGAAGGACATCTACCCCCCCACCCCTCCAGTGCACAAATTTCATGCACTGGGCTTCTGGTATATACATTAAGGTGACCAGATGTCCGCTTTTGGTGGGACAGTCCCGATTTTTAACAATTTGTCCCGCATCCCGCAGCATTTTAAAAAAGTCCTGATTTTTGGAAAGAATGCATGACAAGCTAGGGAACGGCGGGAGAACAGGAAGAGAATATACAGTTTTCGGTGGCCAAGCGGTCAATGGTGTTCCGCTTTACCAACGTTAAAATCTGGTCACCTTAATATACATAAAACTCAGCAAGGTGGCAAAAGGATTTGAATTATAATATAACTAAATGCTGAGACTAGAAATCTTATACAAGAATTGATATCTTTCTCTTCTCACAATTACTCTCTCCACAACACTCAGTTGAAAGGTTATGAGGGTCTATCAAGCTGTTGTTTTACATCACTTTCTTCCTTCAAGGACCTTCTTTGTTCTAAATTGTATGAAGATAATACCCCTTATTGGTGTCCTTGTTTCATGTGTCAATAGCATTTGTTGACTCCCATTGCTATCAGAATAATTTCCAAATTCAGTCACACTTTAGTCAAGGACTTCTACAATCAGTAAGCAACCTCTACATCCAGCCTGATTCCTCACCATCAACTCTATGCTCTAATCATTTTAAACAACATGCTTCTTCTTTCAAATCTTTTATGTCTTTCTCATATCTGTCCCTTTGTGTGAACACCTCTTCCTTACTCCCTTATGTACTGAAACTATTTTTAAAAGTTCAGCTTAAAAGCTTTGCCCACCAATAAATGTGTTCTGGTAACCACTCAATCCCTAAAGAATTGATTATATCCTCATTTTCACTTCCATAGTCACTGAGTTTTATATCTCTGTTATCTTTACTTCATACCTTCTTATATCCATTCACTTTTTTATTTATTCAACCAATCCATTCAGAGTGGACTACTCTGTTGGGCACTGTGACACATGACACAAAGATAATCATACTGTGCACAACTATTTTCTCACCCTATTTAAGTTCCTTGAAGGCACTTCTGATTTATTCACCTGCCCCTTTTCCTACAGTCCAGCTGACTATTTGCATAGAATATCTGGTTATCAAATGCTCACTGATCAAAGCATAACAGCATTTAAAACTTTTTCTATAGAGTCTATAACTAGAAATAAAATGCTGACTCAAAGATACTTCAGAAGGCTAGCTCACCCTTTTGTCATCTAATTCTCTTTGAACATCAAAAGAGCAAACTAGGTTTCTTTTTCTCAGGGAGTCCTAACCCTCCCATTTTGATTTTATTTCTGCCATATTATGGGAACATAGTGACTGGAAGGATGCCCATAGTCAAGTGTCTCTATGGAATTATATCTGGGACAGGTATTGCTTTGGACATACATGCTTACTGAGCCACTGTGGAAATGCTTAAAAACCACGTGGGACCTCCAGGAAAGATAAGCGTTCCATATGCCCAGTTCTAGATGAAGTTAGCCCTGAGTTCTGAAACCTGAATGACTGCAGTCTTGCTTCACATTCCACTAAATCTTTTTAAGGAGTGTGAGAAAAGGAAATGAGGGAGTGGAGGGGAGTGATGTTAGTAAATTCAGAGAGTGAGTGTGCAGAGGAGGCAGGGGCCAAGTGGAGAGCTTAGGATCCTTGTTCTAACTCAGCAGAGCCCGAAGAGGAAGGAGGTTTAGTGGCAATTTGTGTTTCACAGCCTGTAAATCATGTCTGCACTCCACCAGGTCAAGATGTTTTTCAAGATTTCTTTCAGTATCGTATTGCACCTCACACTCACCTTGTTCATGCAGAATGTTAAAAGGGTGTTATTTTCTTTCTGTTTGTACACATTTGCATATGTTAAAAGTCTCCAAAATTATTTTTAAAGCATCCTACATAGAAATTTAAAAAATTGTTTTGTATTCAAATTCTTGTTCTGTTTCTGAAGCTTTCAAATATGTAATTCCCTACATTACAATAATTCATAACTTGTAACTTCAAAAGAAAAATGAGCAAAGCTTTTTAAAAAATAATGATAACCTTTCTTTTTGAAAGGCAAGTGCTGATATATTTGAAGAGGCAAATAAAATTATTTAAACAACTGGATTTTTTCAGTCTATGATTCTACTAATTGGCTATGTGAATTTTATAGTCAATATTCTCATGTATATGACATAAATAAAAAAGGGCTTCTTTTTAATTAACAGCAGAGAAATAACTATGCATCTAAAATCTCCACAGGAAGGCAACAATTATATAACTGCAATAACAAATGCACACATGTAAAAATATTTCTGGGGGAAAAGTTTTAACCTTGAAACATGATTATCAGAGTTTCCAAATCTGGAAATGGATACTAGTTTTCTTTTATAGAAAAAAAAATCTTACAAAATAAGGTTTAATAATAAGGAAAAAACAGATTAATTTTTGGCAAATGCATATAATTATTTTAGAATTCACCGTTTGCATAGTTACTTCAAATTTATTAAAATTAACAGATAAGAATTATTTTTAAACAACTTTAATGATTTTGTAAAAATATCTTGTATAAATAAGCTAAAACAAAAGGACCAGCTTAGAAAGTAGGAAGAAAAAAAAAGAAGGAATGGATACAGGGAAGGGGGACAGAGAGAGAGAGTAAAAGAGAGAGAAATGGAGAGAGAATGCTATTAAGGAATGGAGGAGTAATGAGAGGACTCTTGTAAAAACATTGCAATAGTTCCTGGGGCAATATATTATTGAATACAAATCTATAGTTTAACCTATAAATTATAGAGTATTTGAACTAAGTAATATTAAGTCCAGCAAATGGTTAGGTGCCTGATATTAAAGCTAATTATGTATTTAAAACTTTTGCATAAAATGACAGTGGTTACAGTTACCAAGCACTTATCCTATGCCAAGTCTTGTGTTAAGTTGCTTAGGAGCATTAACTTCTTTGAATAAATCAGTACTTTGTGAAGTATTATTCATATTCCCATTTCAGAGATGAGAAAAATCAAGACTTTGGAAAGTTAGGTCATTTGCACCGATTACCATGGTTAGGAATTTGTAGTCACTGTTGTTTAAACCAGGTGTTCTGATTCCCAAACCCATACCCTTCACCACAGCCTTTGGTACACATGGAAAAGCACATTCTATTCAGAAACAGTCGTTATTACCTTTATGTTACTTTTGGAAGACCAAGGTGGCATTCCTCTCTAGCAGCAATTCAAGAAGAGCCTGGAATAGACAGACACATATTCCCAAAAAAACACTGTCTTATTTTCCCAGCACTTCCTCTAAAATCTTTTCAATCGCCATGTCAGTAAAGTCCATGTCAGCCTTTTACAGCAAAGAGATGTTAAGGTGTAATTGTGGACAAATGCTTTGTGCTCAGGAAGATGAGGCTTCCTGCTGTTACCTTTCTCTCTGCCACCCCCAACAGCTATGCTCTGAAGTTCAGCTGCATCCCAACCAAAGTGTTCATTCCAGTCTCAAACATACAAGCATTAATTTCAGGAAAGTAAAATATTGGTGACCTCGAAGAACGGTGTTTTAGAAGCTTCTGTGGTGCTCCCCTCTGGTCTAAGTGAAACTACTTTGGTGTGAAAAGTGACACACAGATCCAAAGGCTCTTTTAATATTTTTGCTGTGAAAAGATGCCTCTTAACAAGGCTTCCTTTATGTTCACTCCTAATGCTGGAAACGTTTTGCAGATTTTATGGAATTCCCCACCGAGAAAAATAAAATGCTGCCTTTGGATGGCCCACATTTTAATGATTGAATAGGTACTCAGCACATTATAGTTGCTCAATAAAGGCTTGTTGAAAGGAATTAAGCTTTATCGATGGCTCAATTCCAAGAAAAACATCTGTTAGGATGATTCAAGTTCAAAGGCAGGTGCTCCCTGTGTGGCATATTTAGGCCAGGTGTTGAGTAAAGAGACTTTAAACCAAAATGTTAAAAAGAAGAAAGGGAACTCAATGAGAGTGATGTCTTACTTTTAAAAAGCATAATTGCCAGTTTTCTACCACCCTGTGAGGTGTGCAGAAAATACTGCCTCCATTCTGCAGGTGAGACCATTGAGACCTGGGACAGTAAGAGTGACATCTGGAAGATTAGCCTGTTAGCACACGACACAACCTAGACAAGTGTGGAGGAGATTGACTCCAGGCGGCCACACCGCCTGCCACTCAGAAGAAAACTTCACTGAAACCAGAAAGCATAGTTTCTGTGCCAGATCTGTTTACTCTACCCTCATGGAGCTTTGCTTCCCACAAGACCTAATTACTCATTGCTAGCATCATGCACGTTCAAGAGTCATGTGTGTGGTATTCATTAAGAGGAACATATAACACACAATAACTCCGAGATATAGTTGCTTCCCAGAGGGTGGAATGACTCCCACGGACAGCAGAGCCACAGCCGCAGAGCAGATGATGGGAGCAGTGAGAGGGGAGGAGGAGCAGGAAAGTAGGAGTCTCTGTGGCCGGGGTGGATACTGACTTGAGCTCCTCACCTCACTCCATCAACTTTATTACTCACCAGTGGGCAACAAGGCCTCCTCTTTCCCCCATATTTCCCTTGGACAAGAAAGCTGACTGTGCCGCTAACTCATATGCTTTTGGGAAGCTGAGCGCCCCTGAAGCTTAGATTGATTTTTGGTGGAAAGGGACTCATCTTGCGTTCTTTCTTACAATGCAAATTAAACCCAACTTTCAATATTATGGCGTAATACTTTTGTTGCTACATGGTGGCCAGACTGGAGTTAAGAACACTGAATTGAGCGTTGTACTCAGCCATGCAGGAGCTTTGTGGTGTGTGAATAAATGCCTCAGTAATTTGTGGTTTAGCAAAAGATTAGTAATCCCTGAATCTGACTCAGAGTATATATAAGCCTGTATTTTTTATTTTCCAACATTTGTTGGGACTCCATTTAGGAGCTGAGGTGGTGAGGCAGGAACTTTAAATGCAGAGATTTGGCTGTATCTATGCAAAAGGGACATTGAAAATAAAGCTGAGAGTCTTTTAAAAATATAAAATATGTTTTGAGAACCTGTATAAATGCAGTGAAAATAATTTACTGATTTCCAGAATTCTGGAAAGCTTCAGATCTAACATATGTTAATTATTCCATTTTCTCTTTATAAGCCTCCACTGGTAAGAGAACATCTAAGACCTCACTGCCATAGGCACAGACCAATTCCAGGAACTGGAACTCTATTCCAGGACTCAAAGACATGATATCAGCTTATATTCAGCCATGTTGACTCTAGAAACACTTTAGTGATTAATCTTTTTTGGCTTTCCTCCACATTATAGCAACAGCACTCTTTCCAAGGGCAAAAACATATTTTTGTAGGTGAATAACTATGCACTGAAAACACTGCAGTCACAAATTCCACATATCTCAGCTCTGAGTAAGCAAGTGGAACATTGTGGAATACTAAAAGATAATCAATGATTGGGGCTAAACTGAAGCCCTGTATTAGTGTAGTTTTGAATGTCTTTTCAAGTAATAAGTGTCAGGAGTGTTGTTTATCTGCCAATCAGATAAGCCTGGATCATTCCAGCCACTGGTAGCAAAGAAGGACATCACAAGGGCCCTAAGGTGGTAGAGGGGAGAGACGGGGAAAAGTGATCTGTTAGTCTGGGTGAAATAATGCGCACTCATTTTTCTTCAGTAGAAAATACATATTAAACACCTACCCAAGGTGCAAGTGGAGTCACTTTAGCACTTCAACTTCGATGGACATTTTCCTCTCACTGGATATAATATATGCTCATAAATACTCATAATGAGTGGCAGAAATTAATACATTTTACTAGAGCTTAATAACAAATGTGCAATTCTGCTCAAAGGAATCTAAAATCACTCCCAATATGGGGAGCACAATAAGGCTTTTAACATAGAATCAAAGAAATGATGTGGGACTCATGGTGGTGAAGGCTATATATATATATGTGTCATATATATATATATATGACCCTAATATGCAAATAGAACAAACGGTGGAACAACCAAACAACTAGTCACTATGACTTGTGCTGACCACCAGGGGTTGTGCACACAAAACATGGTGGGCATCAGCCATGGTGAGGTGGTGGAGCAGGTTGGGCAAGGGGAGGCAACAGACCAAGGCAAGGCAGCAATCCCTGTCATTGGGTGAGCTTCTGGTGGTTACTGAAAATTCTTTGCTCCCATGTACTGCTGTCCTGCCTGGTGCTCACACCAGGTGCTGGCATTCAGCATCAGCCCCAATCATTCAGTGCCATCAGCAGGTGCAAGTGGTGGCTGCCAGCCCTGATCACTCCTCAGGGCTTCTCCACCTCCCCATGCTCCTGAGGGGCAATCGGGGCAGCAGCCACTGCTTGCACCCACTGATAGCATGGAGCTATTGGGGCCAGCACCAGCAGTGGGTGTGAGCGGCTGGTGCTGTCAGTGCATGGGAGCGGTGGTGGGAGCTTGGCTGCGGGCAGACAGGGGACTGACCAGGGCCATGGTGAGAGGATCCAGGTGGGGATGAAGAGGATGAGCCAAGTTCCTTTCAAGGTGCAAAAATTCATGCAATGGGCCCCTAGTTTCAGATAAAGGGAATAGTATACTAACAAATGTATAATATTATAAACAAATAATATTAACAAAGGAACAAAACTAAGAAAGTATAAAATTGGCATATGAAGCTACCTAGTTGGCTAGAAGAATGTAGTGAGGAATAAAGTTGAAATTTATGTTAGCCCAACTTGTTTAGAATTCATTCTTTAGGTAATTAGTAAAAAAGGGTTAAATATCGACTTATCAAACAGGGAAGTTATAAAGGGATTTTATTGGGAATAATATGACAGTTAAGTGTATGGTACATTGCTGGGAGATGATAGCTCTAGTTTAAATTACAGGAAATAGGAAAAAGACTTGCTTCATGGTCCTAAGCAAAGAAATCGTGCTGCCAAGCATTAGGAGCTAGCTCCCAAAGATACTGGTGGCGCCATAAACAGATTTGGGAAATCAGAAAAAGGGAAGCTTTGCAAGAGAAAATGAATGAGCTCAGCCTCAGATAATGCCTTAGAGATCACAATTCTGATAATCTATCTCCAACAGGAGTTAGAAATCCAATCTTGAAACCCAGAAGAGAGACTGAGATGGTAAATATAGATTCGAGAGTCATCTGCTGCCTAGATGCAATCACTGAAACTGACAGATTAGATGAGAGTGTTAAGGGAGTGATTGCAAAGGGAAAAAGTGCAAGTCAAGGACAAAGACCCTAATGTCTTTCTTTGAGGAGTGAAGATGTTGGATTTCCAAACAGTCACTGTTTCACTAGAAGAATTTTTTTTCTAGTCCCAAAATATATTAGGACTGTTGGCAGCATGCTTAAGACAGAAGTTATCAATATGTTGCTTAGCAGTAGTTAACATTTTATTTTTTCTGGAGATTGGAGCTACTAGCATAGCTCCAGCGTGTTGTGTATGATATTGACGATGGGATTGATAGTAGTGGTATTACATCTGTGTGTGTGTGTGTGTTTTGGGAGGAGGGAAATAGCCAGATTTTTCTTATCAGATAAACAATAAATAGAGAAATGTATATAACCATTAATGCCCGAATAGTATAGTAATTGCTAAAGGCATTTATAGTTAAGTGCTATGCATCAGCATTTACCTTTACAATAACTCTCTGAAGTGGGATTATTACCATCTACACTTGATGTATGAAATCATATTACTATAGTTAAGAATCATTCCCAACATCACAAAACTATTAAGTAGCAGAGAAAAATTCTAATGACTGACTATAAAACTGAGATTATAATCATTATATTTTCCTGTTTTGACTTATTTCTGAATCAATAGTAAATCATGGTCTGCTGATTTATCTGAATATCATTATTTGTTCATTTATATCTTACTTGATTTAATTTAATTTTAAAATTAAGTTAACTAACTATTTTGGTCTACAGGTCTATGAAGTTTAATGCATAAATAAACTCGTGTGACACTCACCGTAATCAGGGCATAGAACAGGTCCATCATCCCAACAGCTCTATGGTGCTCTCCCTTTGCAGGCAAACTTTCCCCAGTGCCCCAAGCCTTGACAACCACTGATCTGTTCTTCATCCCTGTGGTTTTTTTCTTTTTGAAAGCATCTAATCTAAATGGAATCGTAAGGCATTTGGTCTTTTGATACTGGCTTTTTCACCCAGCATACTGTTTTTGAGATTCATCCAAGTTATTGAGTGTATCACTAGATTGTTGAGTAGTTTTCCATTGTATGGAATCCAGGTGGTACATTCACAAACCAGTAAAAATTGGTTTTTTCCCCAATCTTTAGCATTTATGGATAGAACTGTGAAAGACATTCATATACATGTTACTATGTATAAATGTAAGTTTTCATTTCCTTTGGGTAAATACCCAAGAATTGAATTATGGGGTTATATGGTAAATGTACTTATATTACTATCTTTTTTTATTTTATTGATTGTTACAGAGAGGAAGGGAGAGAGATAGAGAGTTAAAAACATCCATGAGAGAGAAACATCAATCAACTGCCTCCGGCACACTCCCTACTGGGGATGTGCCCGCAACCAAGGTACATGCCCCTGACCGGAATCAAACCTGGGACCCTTCACTCCCCAGGCTGATGCTCTATCCACTGAGCCAAATCATCCAGGGCTATGTGTTACTATCTTTTAAAGCATTTGAAGTAAAAGTGACTAAGTGTACAACTACAGCAAACCAATTGTGGTTAACTCTGAAGAAACACTCTCAAAAAACAATTTCACGAAAAATAAAAATATGCTGCAAATGAAGAAAAGAGCGATCCACAATTACAAGTACTGTGGCAGGCAAAACCCAGTAATGAGTCAGGTGACTCTCCAGAAGTTCACAGAAATGATCTAGACCATTTTCCACAATCCACTGGGAGAGGACCCAAGGCCCCCACAATTGTGACTTGTCATATTGCGGGTTTGAACATAACTGAGGCCAAAATGAGATTTCTTAACACCCAGGAAAGAACTTTTCTAGAAGATAAAATAAAACTCTTCTCTCAGGAAAGCCCAATTTATATGTGCTGTCTTTGGGACTGTAAGGAGTTTTTTAATGACATACAAGTACATGAGTATGTTTACTGAAAATTTCTCAATTTCAATGTTCTGAAGTGATAAACACTAATTTAAAGTCTTCTATAAATATTTAAATATGATTTCTATCCTTTTGTAAATATAACATCATGTAGAGAAATCATAAAGTGTTGGTTCCATTTTGGACACTTTGAGGTCAAGGTCATCCTATGTAAAACAAATGTTTAATGCTAACCAAATATTCCACTGTGTTAATAACTATGCCTCCAATTACACTAAACAATGTGAGCTATGATAGCTTACAAAGTCTATATATGTAAGGACAATGTTCATTAGTTATACAACTAGTGATTATTATAACATATTTGCTCATTTGTTGGTGTCATAAAATGCTTGTCTTTAAGGTCTACTGCATTGGGTAGATTAAAAGAAATACTGAAAATGTTACCAGTGGAAGTGGGAGTCCATATTCCCACCTGCTGCTTGTGAGAGTGGACTTTTTGAGATATCCTAGGAAAAAGAATTTTTTTGAGACTTGCAAAGGAGGATTAAATATTATAGAAAGGTTTATTTCTGTAGAATTGGCCCCTAAGTTTCCAACGTCCCATTTCTCTCAGTCCCCCTAGGAAGAAGTCCCATTTTGCCTTTAGCAGGATTAAAATCAGAGCTAGTGTCCAGAGCTTCCATTCTATGTCTTCATTCTGCAGTCCAGCATCCGGCTAGTTTAGCTGTGTTTCCCACCTCAGTCCATCAATTCATTGCATGTGGGGTACATAGGGCCACATAACTATGGAAGAAACATGGCTGAATGCAAGGAATTAGGAACAAGAGAACCCCAGGAGCCACGACCAGAGAGCAAACTCCTTTGTTTTGGGAGATTATGAAACCCCAAATTTTTGTGGGCTTGCAGTGGCCCTGCTCATACTGGCAGCCATATCTGTCCCCAGGTATGACTGACAGGCAAGTACCTTCTTATGTCATCCCAGCTTCAATGGGTCTGCATCTGTCTCCTCTTTGTCGGACTCCTTCCCCCGGTGATTTGCAGGGAATGGGCTGGTGGTTCCCTGGGGAGTGTGTAGTCACAGCTTCCAGTTACAGCTGCCCAAAAGGCACGCCTATAATATCTGGCCTTCACTTTGCTTTGTTTCTATTATTAATAACTACCTATTTACAATGGGATAAACAAATTCTAGTAGTGTCCTACTGAAAAAGAGAAACACAAAGGAATGCAGTGGTTTACAGAGGTATATTTAAAATAAAGTTCATTTCTACCTCAAATATAATTTTATAGAAGAAAAATGCTTATGCTGAAGTGTGCATGTAATGGGAGAAAGTATGGCAAAAAAAAAAAAAAAAAAAAAAAAAGGAGTAAAACTGATGAGATTACCAGCCGTTTTACCTACACATTATTGATGTAATTACACAGAAAGCAGCTGTGGACTTCCTGTTTCATGTAAAGGATATCATCTGTCTGCCCTAAAGACAAGTAAAATTCTGGATAAACTAAAAAAAAAAAAAATCAGCAACTCTATTTAGATTCATTAGAGAGGGAAGGACATAGGGAAACTGTTGCCCCCCAAATTGGAGAAACCAAGAGGGGATATAGGAGTCACAGCTTCTAGGAGCAGCGACTCTAGTGGAGTGGGAACCAAGCAGGAAGGAAAACCTACAGTTGAGGAATTACTGGAGGTTCAGTAAGGAGAGCTCTGAGAATTACAGCAATCTCTTCTTTAATTTAACATAGTTAAACAAAACTGTGATCCAACCTTAGCTCTCCTCCATCCGATAATAATTCCAGAAAAATGGTGGCTGAGACCACCATAGATTTATGACCCCTGAGAGCATTCTATGCTTTTAGGACATGGGTCAGTGTCCAACTCTCTGTCTAACTGGTGAAAGTGAAGAGGACAGCTCAACTCTGGAGTAATGATAGATGATGTTCTACAGAGATTGTTTATTTCTTTCATAATAAATAAAAATTAGTTGTTTTTTAAAAAGGGGAGGAAAGTAATAAAAGCAACCAGCTTACAGAAAAAAAAATAATAGTGAAGCAAGTATGGAGTTGATAATACAATGGCTAAAGATAAAGTGCTGGGGTTTTGGGTTCACCTTCTCCCATCTATAAGCTAGTTACTTTCCCAATATTATTGCCCATAGTGTTACTATGTTGTTGAAAGACCTCACCTTATTTTTGAGTAGAGGCCAAGCCATTATCATGAGGCTGAAGACCAGAATGAACAGGCCTTACTAAAAAATAAAAGAGTATAAAGAGCAACAGACTCTGCCGAGAGTGTAGATTTGAAGGAGTGTTGAACATAGGAAGAAACTGCAGGGTCACAAATCTCAAGGGATCAAAGTAAAAATCAAATTTGTGTTGTCAGAGCAAGTGCTTCTTAGCTGAGTGCTAATGGCATTAACACTAATAGCATTCATAGTACCAAAAGTATTATTATTATTTTTGATAACAATATAGTGACTGGTTTTCCTGCATCTACCTCAATTATAACGTTATTTTAAAGCCAGATATTTTTTAAACAGATGCCTGATTTTAATTAACTGAGGATTAATATCTGTTAGCACTCTTAAGAAAAAATTCTATATATGCTCTGGGATGGCTATGAGTAGCAAACTGTTATGGAACAAACTCTCTCTACCCTCTAGAAATACTGTGCCAGAGGATCTAAGTAGTCAGTGTGAAAGTATAGGCTCTTTCTGATTACTATGCATTCAGACTAGACATGCTAATAGGATAACTAATTGCTGTGTGACACTCATTCTTCTCAAGGGTCTTATTTCTCACTGCTGGAGAAATTTTACTGGCCTTAAGAGACGCGCTGCCTTATTCACAGTGAAACAAACATAGAAACAGCTGAAATGCAACATACGTAGGACTGTCCATCTATGCAGAACATATACATACTAGTATGAATAAGATAAGTACAGCTGTACTTGGAACCAGATGTAACCTTTATAAATGTTGTTTTACAGTAGATAATTATGTTGCTCATCTGTAAAATTAAACTGAATAAGGAGAGCATTTTTAATCTATTGCCCCTGTCAATATTTCCAGATCCTCTTTAAATAAAGGAGCTAAACTCAACTCCCACTTTTCTGAAATCCATTTTTTTAAATTTTTCTTAAAAAAAAAACATGCTGCACTAATTGTATTAAAAAATTCTGACATAAAAATTTCAGCATTCCTGAACCCTGAAATACTATTTATTTTTCAAAATGTTTTCATCATTGTCCAAGTGAATACATGTTTTTACAGTTACAGTCATCACACATTCTATTTCTTCCCTGACATTACATCATACTTCTTTTCCATTTTCTACATAGTTTTCAGATTTATATCAATAGCTAGTAACTAATGGTTTAAAACTTACATTTTTTTACTTGATTTAAGATAAAGAGTATGTGGTATTTATTCACATATAGAGAATAAATGCAACTATTATATAGCTGTAGATATCCATTGCTAAGGCCATGTTGAAATAATAGAGATTTTTTACTATTTCACTATAACTAAGTCAAAGTCCTTAATTTGGCAGCTCAAGTAGTTTAAAAAAATTGTTGTGTGGTACTGGATATTGAATGTAGGCATAATTTTATGGCAGACAGTAATAATGTTAAATATATCTAAAATAATGTGATAATCCATTATAAGTGACCAGCTGTATTGTTAAAAACAAGAAAAAAATACATACCTAAATATGTGGCTCACCCATTGCTAATCTCAACACTGAATGGCAAGACTCCTCTGAGTGTCTTGAGAAATGTTTTGAGAATCAGTAGGTCTTTGTACTTGATTCTTCAGCTCACTGTTTGGGTTGATGACAGCTGCTCTTGCAATTAGCCCTTCCCCTGACCTCATGGTCAACCACAACAGCCTTGGGAAGGGATTTTGGGAAGGGAAATTATTACTTTTAAGGTATCTGGACAAGACTTGCATGTATGGAAATTAATAGGTGAACTGTTTTCTGTGCTGTATTCTCCTTTTTCTTTCTTGGTTACAAATTGTCCCCATCCATATGTGACAGGCACATCTGGTTACATACTCTCTGGGTGAAGAAATGGATCTAACAGGAAAAGGAAGCCATATAGTACTCCCTAGGACTGTTTAAAAGAGGATTCCTCAGTCTGTCTTTAAAAATAGGAGCCTTAAGGAGACATATCAAGCTGAAAGATATATATTTTTTTTTACTGGACTTACCTTTCTTAGTTCAGAAGGAAGAAATATGTAGAATAAGATGATACTTACTAGGATAGGTCAAGATTATGGGTCAAGAGTATAATAATGCAGTATAAGAATTTTTAACATCCTATATAATAAAAGGTTAATATGCTAATCGACCAAATGGCAGAACAACCGGTTGCTATGACATGCACTGACCACCAGGGGGAAGATGCTCAATGCAGGAGCTGCCCCTTGGTGGTTAGTGTTTGAAAGTAGAGCTTTAGAACAAGTGAGTAGTGAGCTCTTAGCAGAGCTGACCTGGCCAGCGATGATGATGGATGCTTAGGCACACTGGATTAGAATACCTCAAAAAAGCATTTTCTAAGCCTCTTTCATGGGGTGACATGTGTAAAATTGTCTAAACAGAAGAATAAGAGTGACAAAATAAAATGATAGTGAAGTCCCATGACGTTCCTGAAGGCCTGTGAAGACAACATTCCCCAAGTTCAGTCCCGGAGGCCATACTCCTAGGATCTTTCACAGATAAAGAAGCATACACAACTACCTTTGTCAATCTATTTGGTGTATTATGACAATCCTGCCTACATTTCTTTCTAGAAAAATATGGAATATAAATTAATAAACATCAGGAAAATTTGAATTGATAACATAAGGACATTTTTACACATATAACCAAATTATCCAAAATAAGGACATTTTTACACATATAACCAAATTATTATAATCAAATGATTACAGCAAAATATTCCTTGGAATTATAGCTTTAAATCTACTTCTCCCCATTAAATTTGTATATGAAGATTCTTTAAATGTTTAAAATGCTTCTCATTTTTACTTTTCAAGCTTTAGTTTCCGGAGCTTTAGAAACCCTTGGCATGAAGAATATGGCTTTATTTTATTAACTAGGAATTTATATGCCAGTGTATTTAACAACAGTGGGAGCTACCATGCTACACAGAAAATAGGTCATAAATGATTGTCAAAGGAACTAAATCAAAAATAAAGGGAGTTCCAACATGTATTAAGATAGCACAAACAACTGCCAAATAAATGAAAAATTAAAAATAGCTCTAAGGGGAAAGGAAATGCCCTCCCCCAGGTGCGTAACAAGAAGGCCCAGGTATAGACATGGAGTAAGTCATCAGTGACAGTGGTCATTCCAGGAATTCTGTAGGAAGTTAGCATTTAAAGATGTTTCTGGTAGAATTAAAATCTGAATCTTTCTGTGAAATATCATTTGGCAATGGGCTGAGAGGTCAGAGAGTACTTTCCAGAAAGTATTATGAATAGATAGCTCTTTTATCTCGAATCTCTTATGCATGTTGAAAAGCCTTGGCAGCTGTCTCTAAGCTGCATTGGAGCAGTGCCTGAGAGATGGTGGATTAGCCTGAAGTTGCTGCTTTGACCACATTAATATTAAACTGATAAGTACCTGGATTATTCAAATTGATGTCCTTGAATGAGCGTAAGACCTTATAACAGGTAATTTCTAAGTGCCAAGAAATCTGACATAATTAATGCTAATGGCATTGATCTTTAATAAGAACTTTTCTGTGAAACAGTTCATTATTAGTTTCTTTAAGACAGAGTTGTAACAGGTATAGCAGTGGTTCTCGCCAGGAGTCAATTTTGCTCCCTAACCCTCAGGGGGCGTGTGGCAATGTCTGGAGATACATTTGGTTCTCCTAACTGAAAGGTGGGTACTGCTGGCAAATTCTGGGTAGAGGCCAGAGCTGCTACTAGACATCCTATAATATATAGATCAGCCCACTTCTCCACAATAAGGTACTCGAACATGTTAGTGCCACTATTCTGGAACCCTTGTGTACAAGTATGAAGAGGAAACATCACGCAATTTGAAAGAGCACACAAACAACTAAAGAAACTTCAAAATTTTAATCTATGGTCATAAAAATTCTGACATAATACATTTTTTCCTATGCTTAAACTACTCCCTAATAATAAATTAGGCTTCTTTTGACACTGCATTAACTGTTTAAAACCACTAGGGAACTATTCAGTATGTTACTACGCTGATGTATTAAATATAGCCTTAGGGTATTTAAAAAGTTAACGGAACTTTCAAAAGTACTTAATTTACAGCTGAGCATTAAGAGAACAACACATGTGAAAAAGACATAAATGCACTCAAAAGAAACACATAAACACGCTTAAATGTTCAGAGGACATAAAGAGATCTAAGCTAGGTGTGTGTGTGTGTATTGAAGAGAAGGAGTCATTATTTAGGAATGGCCAGAGGTGAATTTTGATCTGGGTTCAAAGAAAATAAAATTATAGATAGTTAGGAGGACATTCTAGTAATTTGGTGGCTCTTGTTAATGTAAAGTAGAAAGTGGTTAATTGCTAATTTAATTTCCTGAGAGTTTTCAACAAATAAGACTTGAAGAAAGTGATTAGTATCCACTGAGTGAAAACTGTTTAAAATTAATTCATTCTTTGATTAATTTTAAATGGTGTTTTATGATAATGTTTAAATGTTATGGGTACCTAGAAGATGATTGATTGCTCTAAGAAAAAATCTGCTAACTTTGAAAAAAAATGTAACATTTCACCATCACATATCTAGCATACTTATTGTATGGGAAGAGAAGCTGACTCAAACCTATGTTGCTACTCTTCATTTAAAAAAAATTGACAAGTTTTAAAAGTAGAGCCTTTAAACATGGGGTTTTATATACTTTTTTGTATTTGTGTTCCACAAATATTTCTGAGTAAAAGAAGAAATTATAGCTCTGATTGTTAGAATCTTCCCCTTCCTTGACTATCCAGTAGAGTAATTTCTGCACATGCAAAGGAAGATGGGAAACAGAATTAGATAAACTTGTGAAAATCAGAAAATGCATCATTGATAAAGTAGTACTGATAAGAGCAAATATTTCTTTTCTTTTCTTTTCTAAATATTCTTTATACAGTTGTATAAAATGAGTGAAGATATAGACAGATATAAAATATATGAATAATTAATAAGTATCAGAAAATTAACAAAGTTGACTTAATTCTTATATATATGATTGAAATATTGAAATCATCTTTTCATGAGCACATGAAACATTTATAAAAATTAATCATAGATTGGTTATAAATAAATCCTCAAGTTATCTCTAGAAATTTTTTTGAGAGAATTCAAGGCATATTTCTGAGAATTTGGGGAGTAAGCTCTAAATAATTAGAAATCCTTCATGGCCTGAACATTAAATAAAACTAATCAATTTTATGTTAATGCATGAGTTGATGTTAAAACCAAAATAAAGCCCTAGCCCATTTTGTTCAGTGGATAGAGCATTGGCCATTTAAAAAATTTAAAATGTTTTAAGTGTACCATAGAAACTTCCACAAAGCAAAAGGTTTTATAAAAGAAAATAAAAGTGATAACACTGTAATATAAAAAACAGATAATTACTATCAGGATTAAAAGGGATCACACTGTAGATAGTACAAGACATCAAATTTATTAGCAACATATTTTGAGCACCAGTAAAGTTAAAAATTTGCACTAAATTTAAAAAATTCTTTAATACATGGCTTACCAAAACTGAAAAAGAAATTAAAATCTGAATAATTTAAGATATTATAAAGAAATTGAAACTATTACTTCCTTACATACAATATGACTGGGTAATTCCTTCAAACATACTAGGTAGAATTAACACCTAGAAAGAAATAGTTATTCAAGACATTTACAGTGGAAACTCAAAATGTTATTGAGAAAAATTGTAAAAGACTTAACTACATTGGCATATTTGTAAATTAGAAGACTCAATATTATAAAAATTATAACTCTCAAATAATCTATAGATTCATTACAATAATAATTTATAAACTTTTTGTGAAATGAACATGGACATGAAAAGGCTGAGGATACCCAAGGCAATGTGAAGCTACACAGTTGAGAGACTTACAGTAAGAGATGTCAAGAGAAAATTGTACTATAATCATTAAGGCAGCTTCATAAAGGTTTAAGTAAAGACAAAATGGCTAATGGTGGAGAATAGAGCCCAGAAATCAGTCCATAGGTACAAATATCTGATTTATACCAGAAGCATGCTGAAAGTGCAGTAGAAAAAAATGACCTTTTCCACAAGCAATGCTGGGTCAATTTGTTATCCATATATATTTTTAAAAGTGTTCCTTGGCCCCTATTTTGTATCATACACAAACTCAACTCCACATTGACTGCAGATCTAAATGTGAAAGAAAAACAATAAGGCTTTTAGAGAAAAACCAAAGAACATCTTTGTGACCCTAGAATTGGCAAATATTTCATAAATAAGATACAAAAGAACCCAACTATAAACAGAGACTAAAGATTAATTTATTTTATGTTAAAAAAGTTGAATTTATTAAAAGTCGCTATCAAGACAGTATAAATACAACCCAAAACTATAGAAATTATTCTCCATACTTATATCTGCCAGTGAATCATTTCCAGAATAGTATTTACACAACTCCAACAAATTAATAAGCAAAAGATAGACTGCCAACTAGGAAAATAGGCAAAAGACTTGAACAGACCCTTAAAAACAGGGGGTATTAAGTGGCTGATCAATGTATGAAAAGTTGCCTTTATTAAATAATCATTAAGGAAATACCTATTAAAACCACAATATGCATGATAAAACTACACATACATCAGAACAGCCAAATAAAGAAGACATTCAATATCAAGTGTTGACAATGACATGGGACAAAACTCTCATCAGGGTTATAAGTGGTTTATTCTCTTTGGAAAACTGATAGAATCTCCTATATGATTGTGTGATGTAGTATTTTTTTCTAAGTGTTTATGCAGAAGAAAGAGGTTCATATATTTATCAGGCCCAAAGTGAAAGCTTCTCAAATGACCATCAATAGTAGAACAAATGAGAAACTTGTCATATGTTTACTCAATGGAATTACACAGCATGAAAATGAACAATATATACCTACATGGAAATATAAATGAATATTATGAATAAAATATTGAACAATAAGAAAAGCCAAACACAAGAAAGCACATGCTATCATACCATATGCTTCTATCTATTTAAAGAGTACAACATGCCCTAGCCAGTTTGGCTCAGTGGATAGAGCTTCAGCCTGTGGACTGAAATGGTTCCAGGTCCGATTAGGGCCAAGGGCGCATGCCTAGGAGACTCGCAGGAGGCAGCCGATCAAAGATTCTCTCTCATCATTGATGTTTCTCTCTCTCTCTCTCCCTCTCCCTCCTCTATGAAATCAATAAAGAAATATTTAAAAAGAAAGAGTATGGCACAGCAAAGGTAATCTACTGATAGAAGTCATAATAGCAGTTAACCATATCAGGAGAGTCTTTAAGCTTTGGTAAGAAGGTCATAAACCTAAAGAGAGTACCAGGATTACCTTTGGGGTGGTGCTTATGTTGTGTTTCTTGAACTGAATGTCAGTTACATATGTAGGTTCACTTTGTGAAATATTGTCACACTGTATACTTACTATGTCACCATATTTTGTGTAAATTATATTTTCACTAAAATAAATAAATAAAGGCCTGGGATGTGGAGGCAAAGTGCTTGGGGTGAGGTCATGTATGGCTCCCTCACTTAATAGCTAAGTCAGCATGGACAGGTTACTTACCTATCCCATGTCTATTTTCTCAAATGGAAAATAGCCATAAAAGAGAACTTAGTTTCAAAGAATCATCGCAAGCATTAGCCAACTGAATGCATTTAAGACACATAAAACACTTCCCAGAACAAAGTTACCACACTCAATTAGTGGTTGCCAAAAAATGGCTCATATACACCTTTAGCTAGAACTCAGCTGAAATTTACTCGCATAAAAGGAACTCCATGATATATAAATTATCTCTCTAAAAGGTGGAATCTGAAAAGGCAAAATCCACTGATGGTTTATGAAATGGAGCATCGTATTTTATCTTAGGGTGAGATATCAAGGAGGGCAGTTTCCCCTGATCAGAGTGGAAGAGTCACTGGGGAGAGAACATAATCATTTGTGGGTTTCCAAAGAATCCTATGGTTTCTAGGTGCAATGGTGGTATGAGCCATAGGTGGGTGCCTGGACCTTAAGCTAGAGGTGCAGAAACTCTTTCATAGTGATTCTCAAACTCTTTTCTGGTTAATCTTAGCTTTTAGAGAAACTATGCTGAACTGGTATCAGCTCAGAATAATGGTTATGCAATATATCGAAGTATCCGCAAGTCAGATAGTAGAAAAAAAGATAGGAACATGAAGAACATCACATTATCATAAGACACACTTAGAAGCCCTGACCAGTTTGGCTCAGTGGATAGAGACTGGGGACTGAAAGGTCCCAGTTGGCCTGGGGACTGAAAGGTCCCAGGTTCAATTCCAGTCAAAGGCATGTACCTGGGTTGCAGGCACATCCCCAGTAAGGGGTGTGCAGGAGGCAGCTGATCAATGTTTCTCTCCCATCGATGTTTCTGACTTCTCTGTCCCTCTCCCTTCCTCTCTGTAAAAAATCAATAAAATATATTTTTTTAAAAAAAGAAACACTTAGAACTTATTTCAAGTTTTTTTATTGGCCTGGGCCTAACCAAAAGAAAAGTCTCAAGGATCAGTTTGTCTGACCTCAGATAACCAGATAACTTTTCAACTCAATTGATTGATTGTTTTACTTTTCCTGAATTGCTTTCCCAGATGAAACAAGATATTTTAGTAAGTGCATAGACTCCACCTTTGACGGCCAGTAAAGGGTTGAGGGCAAGTGTATTGCTTAGAACTAGTTTAATGGATTAATGTATGCTGATCCACTAGGTGTGTGGTTTTATTTCCTATCTGGGCCATGTCAGGAGTAAATTGCAGAGCACACTGTTTACTTGGAAACTTCTAGCCGAGGTAGAGTTTTGTACAAACGAGTGAAATTCGGTGTCTCAGCTCTCTTCTATTAAATGAACACAGCTTTATCTTAATGACATACAAGCAACCTGGAAGCTGGCATTTTGAAAAGGACAGATGGGTGTATGTAAAGCATGGATCTAATTTTGACATGACGAACACAAGAGGGCATCTGATTTCACAAGAATAATAGCCTCGTGGCTACAAAATGAAGGGGCACAAATACGGTGTTTATGTTAGCTGTTTGGACTTCGGAGGTCTCATTACAGAACACACACTTTGGATGGAGCTTAATCATGTAATCATTTCCACACAGTGAAAGAAAAATAATTTATCCATAGGTCCAGTTTAAGATGTATAGAAATGTTGGGGTTAATGATAATAAATCCTCTATTAAACAAAGTACAAGATGTGATTATTACTGAAGGGCTATATTTGACTTATATATCTGACTATAATATTCTTGTGATGCCAAATCCAAGAATTGAATGATTGGAAATTGCTGCGAATGATTTTTTTTTTGTGGGGGGTGGGGGTGGGGTGGGGGGGGTGGGGCAGTAGAGAGTTTAAGGGGTTATAGCAAATAAGATAGTTGAGAAAAGGGCAAAATACTACATTGCAATTTTCATTATGTGATATATTGGACTAACACAAAAGAAAAAATACAGTAAGCAATCAGAGAAATAAGAAAATATAAGAAAGAATGCAAGAACATGTAAGAGTGCTACTCTAATTACAGGTTTTAATTCAAAGGTCTTAGAAGAAAGTTATCTACAACTGATATCATGTTCTTGATTCAGCTATACCTGAGACAACTGTCAACTTCTGGACTGAAACTATTTTGAGGCATTTTAACACATTTCAGCCTCAGAGCTAGATCTACAGAGGGAACAGGTATGCAGGTTGCAAGAGCTGTAGCACATTTATACTGAAAACTATGCTCTGGAGCTGAAGAAACCATTAAGGTAACAAAAATGGTCATTTCCAGCAACACTGATTTGTCTTTTTTCTACATATCTAATTTTCAGGTTGTATATCAGGTAGGACTGTGTTCAGCTGTGTCACTTTTAGAACGGCAGCTTACACCTGTTAGGCATAAGGCTGTGTATGTGACAATAATTTCTATAACACCTACCAGAATCAGAGAAACCAAGCTTGGTTCTGCCACTGCTGTAAGAAGAAAGCCAATTAACTGTACGCAGTCCTTAAATTCCTTTTCCTCTCATTTTTGTTTGGCAGCAGAAACTTATTTTTCCAAAAGCTTGCCTTCAGTATAAATTTTATTTCAGCTGGTCAAGGTAATGACTTAATAGCTATTTCACTACCATGTGCCATGTTGATCCCAATTGTCGCATAACTGGATTTTCAGTACCTTAGCTTCTGCCAGACCAAAGAACCAATCCCAGATTTCTTCAATTTTCTTGGCTTTTACTTTGTTTGCCTGCTGACTACTCCCAGTTCCGATCTCTCTACCAATTAGAGTCTATGACTGTAAACGCCTGACTGTAATGTAATCCTAAAAGGAATGTGTTGGGTAGTACATAGAATTAACAGGAAACAGGAGATCACAGTTCTAAGAATGAGCAGAAAGCAAAGGCAGCCAGAAATGCCAAACAACAACATAATAAGAACAGCTGGTTAAAAATCCCTAGCCACTGGATGATGCCCACACTGTGATTAATCCCATCACTACCTCTGCTAGATACTGGCCACTATGGCTAATGCCACTACTACAAAACCAGTGGGCACAGAATATATGGTTTTCTGTTCCAGCATCTGTGCACCACTCCATTTAAACCTGGGTTTAGGGTGGGAGCATCCATGTGGCTGAAAACACATTTTTTTGTGTGTGTTCTGCATGCCGGGGACCTGGGCACAAGAGACTATTCCACAACACCAGGGAAAATTGAGGTCCCTCCGGGAGATGGCAGAGGATGAAAAAATCACTGCACCACCTACAACGCAACATTCTGCTAGATTTTATGAGATAAATAAATAGATACATGTATGCATTGCACACATTCTTACATTCATACCAAGGATGATTTTCCAGGGTTTTGGAGGAGACCCCAAGAAGGGAAATAGTCTCTATTTATTCATCTGGCTTAAATCTTTTATGCTTCTTGTCTCTTTTATCTGTTTGCAATGACATACAGTCTTAACAATGTAGTAAAGTCCATGAGTCTTAGCATCTTCTATACTCCAAACAGAAGATGTTGTACAGAATCTGTCCCTGATAAGTAACTATTGATTTATTGATTCCTTCTGTCAATATCTCCTCAGGTGCCAATTGATTCATGAGCAAAAAGAAAGGTTAGGATGTCAGAAATAACATGCAGCTATGAAGGTAACTGTGGACATCAAGTCATAGACAAGTTCAGAGAGTGTGGCATTGAATCGAGTAGGTAGGAAAAGGACTTTGGAATTTTTTTTTTCTCCTTTGAAATCCAATGAAAAACAGATGAGCCTTAAAATTATTAAAGACTAAGAATTGAACCTACATGATCCTTTTTTTTGTTTAAAGCACATCCAATGCAACTTCAAAATATACTCATTAAAATACCATATTTAGTTATCTGAATATACATTTACATGCAGTGTTTTCTTTTTTTGTGTTTCTTGTTTGCTTGTTTGGTTTGTTTCTCCCTCAAGACAGTAAGTAAAGAAAAAAATATGTTATCTTATAAAGATAAAGCCAGATTCATCTGCTGTTAGATATCTGTAAGTTTATCCTATAAATGTAGCCATCCGGAGTAATGAAAATAATCTTGCAAAATATCTTGCACCAGCTTACTTCACAGCTTTACTTTTGTGTTTGTTGTTTTGCATTAATTAGTTTTGACCAACAAAATTATATAGATTACATTGACCCCTAATAATAGGCTTTATGTACACAACTGGGCTAAAACAATAGGGAATTAATTCAGTAGCAGGTCCAATTGTATTTTTGAAGCAAATTCTGACAGGGCAAATTCTTACAAAGAAATATATTGAACTCTTTAAAAGCCCAAGAACATTTCTTAATTAAATGTCATTGCTGAAAAGTTCAATTATACTTTAATGTTTACTCAGATGGTATTGGCATATAGAGATGTATTTCAACATGATGGCAGTGTTGAATGGTATAGAATTTTAATATGAAGAGCTTATTAGTTATTATGGAAAATAACTATGAGACAGATTAACAAAGATCTAAGTAACCTTGATTATGGGTAAAATTTTAAGTGAGAAATGCAAAAACTAAAAAAAAAAAATTACTGAAGTCCTTAGTTCTTAATTCAAAAGAAGAAAAAACTGATAGGAAGGCATAAAAGTAAACATACTAATATTCAAATCTATCAAAATAAATTTTCTATGCATACAAAAAATGTTTGAAAATCAAACCTGGGAAGTGTGCATTGGGAGAAAAGAGCAACATTGATAATAAAGCATGGTAACTACAGAATCATATATCTTTAGGAAGAATATGACAAGGGAAGTATGTTATGGAGATTAGACATGGGAATTGTGTCATGGTCAGTTGTGATGGAGAAAATCAGAAACAGATATCCTTATGTTGTTCCTAATCCCTATACTAGGTCCTTAGCAGATATATGAACAGAAGCATCACCAAGGAAATGGAACAGTATCTATTACTAGATAGCATTTTGTGCTCACATCACTAGAGGATCTCCTACCCTTGAGAAGCTGGAATGAACCCACTTAGTGCTCTCCTAGCCTCCTTACTGCAAGTAGCGGTCCAGAGGGAGATGTAAGTGAGTTGTCATTTGTTCCTTTTATCCAGGCCAGCCCCTGGGTATTGTCCCTTTGGATCACCGCACACTGTGAAAAGGGGCATGCAAAAGAGAGCACAAAGAAGACTTCAGCTCAGACTTGGAGCAGATGAGGCCTTCTCCACTGGTCTTTTCCAATGACCTTCCCCTGTTCCCACTTAGCTTTCCTAACATTGGAGAAATGTTACCGAGAGCACTGGTCCTCAGATTGGGCTGCACATTGAAATGACCTGGGCAGATTTAAAAACTGTTGATGTCTGGGCCCCCCATCTAGATATGTTGATTTAATTAATATGGGTTTATGGCCTCGGCATCGGTTAAAGACTCCCTGGCTGTTATAATAGCCAGCCAGAGGCAAGGACAACTGACTTAGACTTGAGGTTATACAATGGCTGCTAAGAATGGAGTGACCAGTAAAAGTACATGGGACCTAGAAAGACAGTCAAGAGACATGCAAATAAAAATGATCTGATAAATAATAGCAAACTGTGTGAAAGAGCTTAGTTATTTCTTGGCTGAAGTACAATCCACTTCCTACTAATTCTGATTACTTAGTCTATTTTTTTTAAACTCTAATTGAAGTGGGCAAAAGGCAATTCTGCCATAATCAGAAGTCTCTGTATGTATGAGGATTTGCTTCTTGGCCTATTTGGTTTTCTTCAAAGATGCTCATATTCAAAATAATTTATTATCATTATCTATTTCATGTGCCAGTACCAGGCAGTTTTGAGAACAGTGGCTTTATAATATAGCTTGATATTTGGTTTTGAGATCCCTCCTACTTTGTTCTTCTTTCTCAGGATCACTGCAGCTATTCGGGGTCTTTTTTTATTCCAGATGAATTTTTTGAAAGTTCGTTCTAGGTCTGTAAAATATGCCATAGGTATTTTAATGGAGATTGCGTTGAATTTATAGATTGCTTTGGGTAGTATTGACATTTTAATGATATTGATTCTACCAATCCATGAACATGGTATGTTTTTCCATTTGTTTTTGTCTTCCTCTATCTCTTTTTTCAACGTCCTGTAGTTTTCTGAGTAGAGGTCTTTTACCTCTTTAGTTAAGTTTATTCCTTGGTATCTTAATTTTTGTGGTATGATGGTAAAATGGGATTGCTTTTTTAGTCTCTCTTTCTGTAAGTTCACTATTGGTGCATGGAAATGCCATAGATTTCTTGGCATTGATTTTGTATCCTGCTACTTTGCTGAATTCATTTATTTATTAAGTCTAATAATTTTTGATGGAGTCTTTAGTGTTTTTTATGTACAATATCATGTCATCTGCGAATAAGGACAGTTTTACTTCTTCTTTTTCAATTTGGATGCCTTTTATATCTTCTTCTTGTCTAATCGCAATAGCTAATACTTCCAGTACTATGTCGAACAGGAGTAGAATTGTGGCTTGGTTAATATAAAAAAAAGGGAAAAGCCTATTTCTTGAAAAATTAACAATTTCTGTAGGCCATCAAGATGCTTCAGAACAAAACAATGTTGAGCTTTTTACTAGCATGTTAAACAGGAAATAGATTTTGTGATCAATAAATAGCTATGCAATCTGGCCAGTGTGGCTCAGTGGTTGAATATTGTCCTATGAATGCACCAAGCTGTCACAGGTTTGATTCCTAGTCAGCACACATACCTGCATTGTAGGCATTGTAGTCTCATTCTCAAGTAGGGGGCATGCAGGAGGAAGCCAGTTGATGATACTCTCAATGTTTCTCTCTCTTTTTCCCTCTACATTCTTCTCTTTCTCTCTAAAATCAATAGAAACATTTTTTAAAGGAGAACAAATAGGTACAAAATAAAAAAGTAAAAAAAAAATGAGCCCACTGGTATGGCTCAGTGGTTGAGTGTCAACCCATGAACCAGGAGATCATGGTATGATTTCTGGTCAGGGCACACATCTCAGTTATGGACTTGATCCCCAGTGAGGGCATGCAGGAGGAAATTGATTAATGATTCTCTCTCATCATTAATATTTCTAACTCTCTCTCCTGCTTCCTCTCTCTGAAATCAATAAGAACATCTTATAAAAAGAAAACAACAGTGGGCAGAAGGAACTATATGCACATTAATATGCTTAGGTGGCAGGAAATAAAACTCAACTTAAACAGATCTAAACAATAAAGAAGATGTATTAGGTAGTATAAAATAAAAAATGTAGGCCTAAGGGAGGTTTCAGCTGCAGCCCTCTGAGTTTTGTTCTTTTTGTACTGGCCAGGTTCTCAGGTGAGCTTCCCTATGGTAGCAAAATGGCAACCAGCAACTATAGGACCTGCTACCCAGATCTCTTTGTGGTCCTTTTCATGTGCAACAGGGAGAAATCTTATCTTCTGGCTGTTCTTACAGAGTTGGGAAGGAAACTATATTTTTATTTCAATTCCTAGCAAACAGCTCCTAGAATTTTATTGTCCCAAATAGGACCATAGATCCCCCTCTGAACCCATCGTCATGGCTGATGGAATAAAATGAATAGAATAATTTAAGAAAGTCAGAACTCACTCCTGAATCTGGGGATGGGACTAGCCTTTATGGAATCATGAGTCTCAAGATGTTAAAAAATAAAAATGGAGAAAATGGAGCCCAGCTAGGTGTGGCTCAGCAGTTGATTGTCAATCCAGGAACCAAGAGGTCACTGGATGGATTCCCTCCTCAGGACACATGCCTGGGTTTCTGGCTCAATCTCCAATACGGGGTGTGCAGGAGGCAGTTGATCAATGATTCTCTCTCCCTTTCCCTTCCTCTCTGAAATCAATAAATATATCATATATATATATATTAGGAGCCTGGTACACAGTATATTGTGCACTCTGTGGGGCGGGGCGGGGGGGGGGTGGCGGCGGGGGGAAAGGAGGTCCCTCAGCCCGGCCTGTGCCCTCTCACAGTCTGGGACTCCTCGGGGGATGTCCACCTGCTGAAATGCCTGGCCAGCCTGGGTGAGGGGCTGATGGCAGTTTGCAGGCTGGCCAAGCCCGCCACCCGCCCTGCACACACCACCACCTGCGCCGCACCCTCCTCTGTGGTTGCTCTGCCAGCCTCCATCTTGGCTGAGTTAATTTGCATACAGCCACTCTGATTGGCTGGTGGGTGTGACTTGGCTGATAGGCGTGGCTTAGGCATTCCAGAGAAATGGTTAATTTCAATATTACTCTTTTATTAGAGTGTGTGTATATATATATATATATATATATATATATATATATATATATGAAAATGAGTATACAACAAATTAAAGTCTCATTTTGACATCTATAATAATAAAAGTATAATATGCTAATTAGACAAGACAGCCAAATAACCTTCCGGATGTCCTTCCTGATGACCTTCCAGACAAAGCTATGGCTGAGAGGGCCAAGCCCCTTGCACGAATTTCATGCATCGGGCCTCTAGTATGGAAATAAAAGAGAGAGAAGGGAAACAGAGAGAAATGAATGGGACTAGGTAACAAACATATGTACAACAGAAACAGAAATTCATGAGGGGAGCAATGTAGCTGGGTTCCAATGAATTCTGCCAACCAGTTTTGTGTCCTTGATTAAACAAGTCACTTACATTGTTAAAATTAGTGTGTTTGACAAAGGAAACTTATTTCTAAAATCCTGTTCAAACCTAAAAATCCCTTAAGTTTGTATCTCTAAAACATGTTGCACCAGACGTATTTTTTACGAAACATTTAAAGCAATAGATCTGATTTATGGTCTTGGGAAAAATTGTCAAAGAAAATTAAAGAATGCTTCCATGTTTCTTAAGTAACATGGACACCTCTGTGCTTTAGCATCTACTAATGGAGCCAACCCCATGTTTCTCTTCTGCTTTCCCGGGTGACTGATATTTCACAGCAATTGCTCTGACTTGTATAAGAACGGATTTTCCTGTATTTTGTTTTAAGACTTCCTAGAATGATTCACTCTGCTACCATGATTCCATTGCGCTTGCAAAATGTTATGTGACACTGCTAAGGCAAATTTATTGAGGCTCTCGATTTTAATTAGTTTTTTTCTCATATTTTCTCTGAAAAGTTAATCCTCTTTTAATGAAATTGTAAAATATAAGCAAATCTTACATGACACTTTTATCACCTGCTCATTTGAGATCAAAAGTCTAACTGTACTGCCTTCTCAAATTATACCAAATTTTAAGTGCTTATTAAAATGGTAATTTTAAAAATCTCAGATCAATGGTTGAGCTTTAATTTATTTGAGAAAAATAAAACAATGCAGATAATGGTTTAGTGCTGTATTTTAACATGTTTTATAGTACTCAGCTATTATCATAGTGATTTTTATCACAACTTGAAGTAGAGTAGGAAGTGGATTCTTCACTAGAAAACTTAATACATAGGTCTAAACTTTCCACCAGGAAAGAATCTGCCAAATAACTTCTCTATAATAAAAAGGGAGATACTTTCTTATCGCAACCAAGTTTTATGGTGTCGAATGGTACCTGCTGTTACGTTCTGATGACTGTAAAAACTTAGTGCACGTGTGAGTTTGCCAGTTTGATAGTGTTATTCCTTTCGTTCAGTGATAAAATATTTGTACTCTAATCTCTCTTCCAAATTTTCCAACCGCATCTCTTACATTTAAGACCTGAAATGTCATTTTAGAGCTGTGAACAGCACTGTTATATTCTCCATGTAATTGGGGCACCCCAGTTCATATTGTTCTAACTTTCTTCTTTATTCATGATCAAAGTATAGGCTCACTTTGTAGCGTTATGCTGACAATTTACAACCAGCTCATAAATGCTCCGTGCCTTGTGATTTATAGTGGGCCTCTTACTTTCTGTCTGTGACCTCTTTCTCCCAGGTCCCCACTCATTGCTCATCTCAGGCAACCAGTTGAAATTCATTAGCTTAGGTACCTGTTGAAAAAGAAAAGCCAGTATTTAAACAATCTCTACACAACTCCAGGCTCTTGATGCCAGCATGTGAAAGGAGTGGAAGATAACTCTTGTAATCATTTGGCCTGAGAACTGCTCAGAACATAACTCCCCTCTGTTGACAATTCTAGGTAACACTCTCCAGAGGAAAAATAAAAGGCAAAACAAGTTTTGATAATGAAATTAATTGAGAAAAACCAGTCTAACTGTCAAAAGAGAAGAACCTTGAGAAGAAAGGCAGCTTCTAAAGGTCAATACACAGTGTGCTGTAATCTTTACCATCTGTGTTCAGGCTGGTGGGATTCTGAGACTGTCATATGCAGTCTTTTTCTGAAAATAACAGACAAGGGGGAAAAAAGGCTTGCCCAACAGGGAGCCTGGATGTACTTAGCTGGATAGAAAACAAAACACTCTATGGTATAAAACAAAACACTATATGTTATAAACTTAGGATGACCCTTCATTTTCTTTCCCCTTGACCTACATGGATCCACAGATAGTTTCAAAAAAGTAAGGCCATGGAGAACTGCAGTAATTCCATAACCATGGGAATAGAATGCTACATTTATAAGGTGTAACAACACCAGGCAGCTGCAATCAGTGTGTGCACTTTCCATTGTTTGACTCCATATTTTGATGAAGGATAAACAAGGCCCACTTCATTTTTTTATAACAGAAATGTTTTTTTTGTGTGTTTTGTGGGGGTTTTTGTTTGTTTGTTTGTTTTGTGTGCGTGTGTTTCAATAAATATAAAATGAACTTGTGTTCTCTTTAAAAGGTTTGACAGACTTCCTGGAAATCTAAAATGTTGTGATTCTATATATAGAAATATAAATTTCTCCTGTTAGAACATTTGTTCCATAGGCTTTTTAGAAGGTATATAACAAATATACCAATTGTCATTGTTTCTAAAAATGATAATTTCATACACTCTCATTTCTACGACTGAAATTTTTAATAAAACAAAGAAATGATTAAAAAAGAAAAAAGAAATTATATACAATGTTTACATGTGTATTATAGTGTTTATAAGATATATATATGAATATGTAGTTAAGTATTACATAACTATTACATATTGTTATTTATTATATAAATTATCATACATAAACTTTAAATTACTTTATTAAAACTTTGTGTATTCTGATTAATTAAAGAAAGTGTAAAGTGCTCTGTTTGATCTCCAACCATTATGTACAAAGCCAAATGGTTTCAATAATGTTCTTAGAATATCAGTTTCCATTTTTTCTAAAAATCCAATCTTTTAAACTTAGCTCTAACTCTAACATTTTCTGAAGTACTACTTCCATCTATATATTGCCTCATCGGAAGAGCTCATTTTTCATGCATATTGATTCATTTGTACTTACAAGTGCAGGAGATTCTGGAGCACACACGGATTTTACAGATCCATGAGGCCCAGGTACTGTCATGTAATGAAAGATCTTCCTTATCGGTGCCATTTCAACCATGGTGAGAGCGGCAGCTTTTCCAAAGTGTGCTGACATCTCGACTTCCTAGATAAATCCCAAGCCTACCCGATTTCTTTTTCTCTTCTGTGAATTCCTTGCTTTGTTTGAGAAACATGAAACAAGCTAGGGTAGGCTCCGGGAAACTTGTCACTGCGGCCACAGCCTCTGAGGAAAATAGGATCTATAAAATCTTGGACATAAAAAATAATAACACTCTCCAAAAGCTAGTTAATAAAATGCTCCACCTCTTCAGGAGAAAGAGATATTTTATTTGTATTCATTAGAGTGACCTAACCACTCCCTGTACGCTTTATTATACCTCTCCTGTGTGATGTAATAGCATGAACCATTGAAAATAAAGCACGCAGATCGCATTGTTTTCTCTCTGTGTATATTCAAAACACAGGTACCCTTTGTTTCTCTCTGCCCCCACCCCCTTTTGAGTTCCTCTTCTTCCCCTTCCTCTCCTGTTTCTTCTTGTCCTGCTCCCTGCTCTGCCCACCAGTGACTCCCCTAAGGAGCAATTTCATTTTACATTCTAGAGGCAGTCTTGTTGGTTAGAGCTCCTGCGAGATTACACAAGTGGATTAGGTTTATTTTCTTGTTGTTGAGTTGGCATCTTGGGTTACATATTACTCGCCTCCACTGGTTTATGTTGACCTAATGACCTTTTCCTTTTCTTTGGGAGAATGCAGTGTTTTATAACTAATAAATAATGAAGAAATAATCTCAGTTAGTGAAAATAGAACCCCACAATGAAAATCTGGTTCTAGAAAAAAGAGAAATAGAGAAAGAAAGAAGCTGTTCACACATAGGCTGCAAAATACATGTTTCTTTTCCTTGGTTTTGGAGAAAAGAATCTCACCATTAACAAATGACATTGTTCTGAGCCCATTAGGTTGAATATTATTTGCCACTGTCAATCACTTTGCAATCCACAGGGCAATAGTTCTCCACAATAACTGCCAACTCTAGTCAATATATTTGCATCATTTTACTTCAGAGGCTTATGAAATGCAAATGAAAATTCTAATAATAATGCTTCTTACTTAATTAGTTGTGTCTGATGGATATTCTCTTTCTTCAGCCTGAAACATAAAAATTCCAATTCCAAGCCTGACATGGCCCTTTGCCCACTCTTTGTTATTATTGCCGGCTGGGCCCATTGCTTTGAAGTTGCTAAGCAAGAAGACATGAGTCATAACATAAGAAATGAGATCCTTTCTTGGAAATCAGTGCACTCTACAGAAATCTTTTATTCGCCATGTTATTTTAAACTTAGAAAAAAAGGATCACGCAAACATGCTATTCTTAAGTAATTTAATAAGATATCTTTGGAAAAAAATAAAACTGTGACTTCATCAGGCATCAGAGTCATCCATTGTGAATGTCCTCCTGTGGTCCTAGACTGGATATGTGTGCATTTGTACTGAGCATCCCTCATTTTGAAAAAAATACTGCGCTCTCTTGTTCCATAATAATTCTGATTATACATAAGTTGGATGAGTGACAGAGCCCTTGTTACTTGGAGCACTCCATCATCCTGAGCACAGTTAGGAATAGAGGCTGCCCAGCTGGTTGCTTGTGGAACCTAGAAGCTGTTTTGCCCTGGTGAAAGGATCCCCTGGCTCCCACATTTCTCTGCTCTTTCCCCAACCTTTGGTTCCCTAGAGTGTGGCTATTGAACTGCTCTCAGGAACCTAGGTTTACATCGTGAGGATGTTGTTTTTACTAATAATTGGGAGCAATATGTGCCACACATTGTGATATCAAGAGCCTTTCATAGAACATTCCAACCTATATTTATCACTGATGTGGCACAGTCTTACCGGTAAATTGATTAATTTTGGAGGGTTCGGGTGGTGGTATTCTTTGTGTTTTTTCTTTTATAACCCCTTTTATAACTGCAAATCTCACATGAATACAATAATATATTTTGCAAAGAAGTGAAGCTGCTTTGGTAGAGCAAACCAGAACTCTTATATTATTCTTTTTTTTTTCTGTGCCTTCACTTTTCTAATCCCTTGGACTCTTATGTGAGTCCCAAGATTATTCTATGGAAGCATAAGCCTCCACAAAAAAATAACTTAAAAATTACACAATCAAGATCTTGAATTATTGTGTCATCTATTCAGGCTTATTTATTCATATGTAATATATTCCTATGTAAACTACTCTTACAACATCAACACTATAGCCATTATTCATTTCATTAATTAAGATAGATATAAGTAGATGGGTGAGAGGGAGGGTTATAGATAGCTGAAGGCAGGTAAGTATTGATGAAGGAAAGAATGGAAATAGATTGTTGTATAGTCCTGAGTAGAGTCAATGGTAATGCTGCAATTAAGGGGGACCCTGATATGCTAGCAACATTATAAGGGATTCCTAAAGAAAAGAGATTAGCTTATGAGAAAAGTAAAAATAACAAATATGGCGTCAGAAGTATATTTTATCTACTTTCCAACTTTGCTAATGGATAGGTCTGCTACAACCAATTTCTTCTTGACTTGTATTATATAGACACAGAGAACCATTGCTAAAAATAAGGGGGCACCCATTTTGAGTATTAAGTAACTGCCACCCACACCCTTATGTGATAATTCGTTTCCTGCCAAAAACATGTCTTTTGAGTCATGTAGGCATGTGCTAAGGAAACAATCAGGCAGCATGCTCAATGGGATGTAGAGAAATATTCATGAACCCATGGTCTGTGACTTCCCACAGGAAGTTTTGGTTTCTGCTTCCAAATTAACCTGTATAGGTACTGCTCCAGGCTTATAGACTATGGAGACCAATCCAAAATATTCCCATTCATATTTTAGGTTAAGATTCTGAATTTCTATTAGAAAATTTCCAAATTGTTAGTAGAACACGGGGCATAAAATACATATCACAGTGCTCAAAATGATTATTGGGACCAGGGGGCTAGATAGGCTGTCCTAGTGTCAGGCAGGGACAAACAAAACAAAAACAAAGCCTGCAGATCACATTTAAGTCCTCAGGGTAAATATGAACAAAGAATAGACCATATTTTTCTAAGGCATCTGGGTATAAACCTTTTTTCCCTCTTTGCCAGAAACCATAGTGTTTATAGGCATGTTTTACTGGAAATCTGCTGCTTCTCACAATGTTTCCTGCACAACTGTCTTAGTAAAACTACATCTGGAAATGACAAGCACACAGTTGTAAATCTGGAAGTCAGTGTGTTGTTGTAATAGCTTGCAGCTACAATATGGCCGTCTTGCTGAATGCCAAAGAGAGTTACAAAGACAGAGGCCAGCTGTAGCTACTGAAATGGATATTATTTTTTCTGAGGGGATAGAAGGGGTTTTAAGAGGGTTATAATGTTTCTTGTCAAAGTGCCAAATGAACCATAGTAGCGTTGAACTTATTGTCTCTTAGACAAATCAAATGAGATTTTGACCACCAGGTTGGAATGAGCAAGCTTGATTTGCTGAAGGTATAAAAATAGGTAGATCCATTGAATTGTAGTGTCCTAGAGTTAGCCTGGGTCCTAGGAGCCATCTAAATTAGATGTCTCCTTGGATAATGCTCCCACCCCCTTCCTAAGGGCCACAGGATGTTAACTTCAAGTATCAGCTTGAATATCTCAGCAGTTCTCAGTACTGGGTGACCGAGATAATATATAGGTCTGAAGAAAAGCATTCTATGTGGTAAGACTGGAGCTTGCCTCATATATCTATTTCTTTGAGTCTTTTAAATTAACCTGAGGAATCACAGAATTATTCATCACTAAGGGAAGTTCATCAAATCCCACTTTGATATGTCACCAGTGAGAATGGCAGTAATAATTGAAGTAAGCACTATTTAGTGATGAAAAAATAAAGAAATTACACAACTTTTGATTCTTTTTTTTAGCAATGTAATAAATAATGGAGTATTGAGTGAGTATTAGTATATTTAGACACCATGGGCTTTGTTTGTAACACATACAAATTTTAGATTTGTTTATATGTAAAATGGCTTATACTTTCGGCAATGTCTGTACACCTGTATTTAAAAGATATATATTTAAAATAACTACCTCTACTCTGTTTCTTGCATGTTCTTTTTCCTTTAGTTTTGTCACAGAGGAAGAGCAGGTCATCTCTCCTTATTAAGCCAAACTCCCTTTTCCCATATAAAAGTGAAGGTGTTCAAAGGTACAAACTTCCAGTTATGAGGTAAATAACTTCTGGGGATAAAATGTATAGTAAGATGACTGTAGTTAACAATGTATGTACATTTGAAATGTGCTCAGAGCACTCATTATAAGAAGAAATTGAATTAGGTAAAGGATGTTAACTAAACTTACTATAATTTCTTTGACCAATATACTATATATGTGTGTGTATACATAGGGGCCCGGTGCATGAAATTCGTGCATGGGGTGGGAGGGTTCCTCAGCCCAGCCTGCCTCCTCTCACATATTGGGAGCCCTCAGGGGGAGTCCCACTGATGGCTCAGGCCTGCTCCTTGCTCTGCTTGGGAAGTGGGCCTAAGCCACAGTCTGGCCTCCCTTTGTGGAAGGTGACCAGGCTAATCAGGGGAAGCCACCAGCCCCATTACCCCGCTGCTGTGGCCACTGCCAGTCACCACAGCCACCAAGGTGTTTTCATCAACACGGACTCCAGTCTTTCACCATAAAAAAAAATGACAACTTTCTTTAGGCATTTTCAAGATGTGCCTTTCATAGGATATGACATTTCTTTCTTTTTTTTTTTATCCTCACCTGAGAATATGTTTCCATGGATTTTTTAGAGGATGTGGAAGAGAAGGGAAAAACAGAGAGAAACATCAAAGTGGGAGGAACACTTTGATTGGTTGCCTCCTGCATAGGCCCTGACCTGGCCCCAGCCAGGGAGGAGCCTGCAACCTAGGTACATGCCCTTGGTCACAATTGAACCCAGACCCTGCAGTCAACAGGCTGAGGCATTATGCACTGAGCCAAACCGGCTAGGGCAGGATATGATATTTCTTAGCCCACCAGCAGTGGACCTTCATTTTTTTCTCCAGGAGTGTGGTGGAAAAACCCTAGATCGCCTTTTTGGATTCTTATTACCCAAGTTACTAAGACTATTACTAGTGGCATACAGGGAGCTTAGCCAATGAACGGTAAGAAAAGGTGTTTCCTTGGTAGTTCACTCCATTTACTGGCTCCACCCCTGCCCCTCCAATCCCAGCTACACCCCTGCCCATACCTGTAACCTCTGGTTGAGGATGCAGGCCTGGGCAAGGGACCCCAGACCCCTGCAATCACTGGCTCTGCCCCTGCCCAGGCCTACAGTCTCTGCCTGAGGCTACAGGCCTGGGCAGAAGACCACCAGACCCATTTGATCACCAGCTTCACAGAGCCCAGGTCTCTATAATCACTGGCTCTGATCCTGCCCCTTGCCATCGCCAGCTCTGCCTTTGCCCCACTGGCAACCTCTGGCCAAGGCTACAGGCCTGGGCAGAGGACCGCCAGGCCCCTACCATTGCTGGCTCCAATTTTGAGCCTCTGGCCAAGGCTGCAGGCCTGGACAGGGAACCCCAGAACCCTGCTTTGCTGGCTGCACCAGTGCCCAGACCCCTGTGATCACAGGCTCTGCCCCTGCCCCTGGGATCGCTGGGTCTGAGGAGCCCAGGCCCCTGTAATCTCCGGTCCTGCCCTTGCTCAGGCCTTATGTCTGGGTAGGGCATCCTCATTCCCCTCCGATCACTGGCTCTGCCCCTGCCCTTTCTGATCTTGGCTCCGCCCTTGCCCATGCCTGAGACTTCTTGGCAAAGGCCTCTGGTCTTGGCAGGGGACCCCCAGCCCCCTCTGATTGCCTGTTCCACCCCTCGAGCTCCCACCACCTGCCTGGCTAACAGGACTGACCACTTCAGTGGTGGGGCTGAGCCTGACTGGGTGCCACCATCTTGTGACTATGGGGGCGGCCATCTTATGGCTATGAGCACCACCATCTTGTGGTAATGGGGGTGGCCATGTTTGTGATGGAGTGATACCTAATTTACATACTACTCTTTTATTAGATAGGATGTGGCTATGGGCACCACCATCTTGTGACAATTGGGGTGGCCATCTTTGTGATGGAGTGATGCCTAATTTGCATGTTACTCTTTTATTAAATAGGATATATATATATATATATATATATATATATATATATATAATCATTATGCTGTATACCTTAAACTACAGAGTATAATTTGTCAATTATATCTCAATAAAACACTGAGGAAAAAATATAGTCTACTGTAGTATAAAATAACAAATAGTCTACATTTAAATCTTCCAGAATTAGAAGAAAAAAATTCTTTTAAAAAAATTGCTCTTGGAAGATCCATGAAGCATAATGGTAGGGCCATTGTTTACGGTTCATTGGTACCCCCAATATCTAAAAGAATGTCTAGGAATAGTACATGCCAATGAATATTTGTCAAACAAGTGAATGAAAACAGTAAATGAGTAAATATATAATAATGTATGTATTCTAGCTGTCTCAACTCCCTCGCAATTTACTGGTTGTTTTTCTTTGCCTCAGTAACAAATTTTTGAAAAACTATCCTATGCTGCTGAATGCCAAGTCATTATTTCAACAGCTTTCCTCATCTTTATTTTCTCATTCCTACTATACATTTGACACTCTGGACTTTTCCATCAGCAGCGTCAGCCCTTCAACATACACATACATACACATACATATATACAAAACATACACATACACAAAACATATACATACACAAAACATACACATGCACATTTTAATAGACCTCTTTCCTAGCTTTCATAATAGGACATCAGCCAGTTCTCGAACTCTGTTCATGTATCTTCTTCACTGTCTCTGATTTTTCTCAGAGACACTTTCTCCTTGGTTCTAACTCTCTGGATGCTGAACTTGGACTTGTCCATCTCACCTCTTGGGGACTTAATGGCCTCTCTTTCTTGAGGCAGAGGAAAGGGTGAAGAGGAATGGAGAAAGCATTTTGGAGACTACTTTTTCAAATGAACCAATACTTTCCCAACTCCTACCTCCTCTCTCTTTCTCATATTGTGGTCCTTAAACAACCTCCATCAGAATTGTTAAAACATTGATTTCAAGTCTCTACCTTAATCCCTTAGTCCCACTGAAACAAAATTCTAGGAATGGGACAGCCATAATCTATGGTAAAAGTGGAAACTTTGTCCTGGCCACTATGAGTCAGTTGGTTGAGCAGTGCCCCATGCACTGAAAGGTTGCCGGTCTGATTCCCATTCACGTTATGGATTTGAACTCTGGTTGAGGTGCTTGCAGAGGCAATGGATAGATGTTTCTTCTTTCTCTCTCTCTCTCTCTCTCTCTCTCTCTCTCTCTCTCTCTCTCTCTCTCTCTCTCTCCTTCTCTCTCTCCCTTTCAGTTTGCAGCCAGGTGTGGCAGACCATTGAACTATATATCACCTTATAGAAGAGGATAAATTTAGGGGGGGTGGGGAGGATTAAAGATGGAAACATCCATTCCATTCAAAGGCAGTGGTACCATCATTTTTCTCAGCCCTGTCCTCTCCCAGTTTAACTGGAGTCCTGTATAGACTTTAGCTATCTTCAGTGGGTTGAAGATTACTTATCAACTTCTTACCTTCACTATGTACTGATACCTTGTTCTGTATAAGACAACTCCAGCAGATAACTTTCTCTCAAGTTGGTAAAGATATGATTATGGGTTTTCAAAGGAGTTTCCTCAAGTAAATACAATACAGCAGAAGTTCAAATTATATGATTTGCTAAGACTTTAGTACTTCTATTTGATTCAAAATCCTACAAATATCTGGTTATCTTTTATCTTTATCTTTACTACTACATTTTTACTTTTCAAACTCAAATCAATTTTATTATTCATGCTTTTTAAAAAGAAAATATTTTCTTTGTGATAGTCCACATAATATCAACAAGCATATAATTACTCTAAAAAGGTAGGAGGGGCATCATTACTAGTATTAATAAGAACATGCTTATTTCCAAAGCATAAACATAAGCATATGGTAATGGGGCTAGTTTATTGCTGCACCAAATTATTGACACTTCTATGTAATAACACAGGTAGAGTAGAAAAAGAGAAATGAAATGAGAGAAAGGTAATTAACAACCAATGCAGTGTTCATTAACATTTGCTTTATTGATACACACATAATTTTACTAGTACTCTGAGACTTCTGAAAAACAAAAGGTTTGCCCTTGTTCCAGCCCTGCCCTAATTCCCAATCATGTTTCTCTTTGGCCAAATGTAGCAATGATAGTTCTCCGAGGGGCCACCCCTGGCATATCCCTTATGCATGAGAAGAGGAAATGCCACTACCAAATGTGGGTAAAGCTAATACCTTCAAAAGTACAAATTGGTTAAGGTCTTACAGCTTTCTTATCAGTTCTTAAGTTAGAAGAATGAGCACTGAATGTTTTAAATAATAATTACTCACTCTGACCATATACCCTTCATTTTTTTGACATGATTTTGTTTGTTTGTTTTTTCTCCTTCCAAGTCATTATTCTTTGAGAGGCTCCCCATTGATATCTAGCACGAAATACCAGAAAATAAAAGTATGATGTCCTAGAGTATTAGATAGTTGGGTGTGTTTTAACCTGGACATTTCTAACATATGATCCAACCTCAACTATGTATGAACTGTCTACACTCTAGCTATCTCTGAAATTTGGGAGTCATTACCTATCTAGATGCAAATGGACCTGCCTCTTTCCACTTGGGAAAAGCTGTACTCTCATTACCATTTTTACCTCCTTTTCTCTATTTTCTTTTACTACTTTGCTGATGTTGCTCTTCCTAAGTATAATATTTGACTAACTATACAAAATTCTAATGTAAATAATAACTCACAATATCATACTACTCATAATAACATCATTCAGAGGTACCTATGTTAACATTTAAATACTTCTTTTACCAAGCTCTTTTCCTGCTTTGCCTTTTTAGAGTTGAAACCATAATGTGTATTTTTTCTAGCTTGATTTATTTTCCTCTGCATTTTTATTATAAGTATTTTCCATTTAATTAAAAATATTTGATAAACACCATTTTAATGGTGCCATGATATTCAACTAAATGATAATGACATTATTTATTGGAACATTTTCTTAATTGAGGACATTGAGGCTATTTCCAAGAGTATGAACTGCATATTTTGAAAGATGAATATACAGGAGATATTTGTTTATATCTTGTTCACTGATTTGTTTTCCTTGAACAGATTGATGCTGAATCCATGGATTGGAGACTGTACTTGTATGTGTCTTGATACATATGACTTTTACCCACGTCCAAACTAGATTTTAGATTTTACCAGATTATTGTGACTACAGGTGGTCAATATTTATTTGTAAGAATTGTTTAATAAAGGTAATAGAAAGTAATTGAAGAGAAATGTAAAGGGGGGTACTTTTCTAGAAACGTCTATATTAAGGATATATTTTATCCTTAATTAAAATGTACACATTTTAAATCTACATTTCCGACCATGGGGAACATGCCAGTCCGCTCCATATTGCTTTAGAAATAGTCTTCAGGGTTCTTCCTGCCTACTTTCTCTTTTATTTCTCAGGTGAATTTAGACTTGCGCTTCCCTTGTATGTTGGATACAAACATACATGTGGTTCAGACAAAGGAGAAACATTTCTTTTTTGCTTCCCTGACATTTGGTTGTTTTCATCTGTGACATAAAACCAGTTGCCCTTCTGATTTCTAAAGGGTTTTGTGCCCTCAGTTCTACTCTGTTCTTCATATTCTATTTTGGTTACTTAAATGCTCTCAGCTCATTCACTCACAGACACTTCAGTGTGGGACTTGTTGTTCGGGTTAATAGTCTTATTCAACCTGCAGCTTGAGAATGATGTATTCGAGGGTTGTCCAATGTCACCGGTCCACAGTCTTTCAGTGAAATTCCTTTGCACTGTGTTCAAAAGTCATTCACCGTCCGACATAATTCCCTCTCCTTTGTCTTCTGGTGAAACAGCTGTGGAAGCTCAAGAACAGACCCATGTTGCAGTGGTGACTTTCCCTCCAGAGCAGAAAAGATGGGTAGACAAGGCTGTTCTTTAACTTGGGGATTTGCTGTGTGTCTGTCTGAATGGCTGATGGTCGTGATATGGGCAGGGGCCAGAGAAACTACTCCTTTTATTTTTTCAAATTGAAAAAACAACACACTACTGATGTGATTCTGCATGGAGCAACATTTCTCAGTTAAGAATTCGACAGCGAGAGTCACTGCTGGAGAACTTCACCAGTCTTCCCTGTAAATGACAAACTGTTGGAATGTAAAGCATTTGGTTTTTTACAGATGCTTTTACTAGGGTTGGAAGCCGTGATCTATGTTTCAGGTCAAAGGCAAGAACATGCTTTTCCCTATCTGTTTCCTGTCTCTAAGCGATCAATCATTTACGTCCCAAGGGAATTGTAGTTCTTAGGCATGTGGCCTGTGTTCCTTTGGCTTCTATTATCATTTGCTAATTAGATTACAAGCTAGTATTTACTTTACTCTGCAGCGTTGAGACCTTCCCCTGCAGTGTTTTTCTATTAGCTTTACAAATGCTGTAGATCAGGCCTTTCCTTGGCCTATTGTCTTAAACCAGGAAAAGTGGGGGACTTTCCATTCACATCTGATTATTCTTGGGGAGAGGGAAAAGGTGAAAATAAAATTAAATTGATCCTACTTAATGTTCAGACATGATTCAACTTTAAATATATGCACTTAGGAATTCTGGGGATTTTTGCTATCCCTGGACTACTTTAGGTTTTAAAATAACTCTTAGCTTGAATTGATATCTTGCTTCAGCTTAATACTTTATTTTTCTTTGACATGAAATACTCTAATGTCCTTCCCGATGTGATGATTAATTTGATATGGCAACTTGCTAGGCCATGGTGCCCTACTGTTTAGTCAAACATCAGCCTATATATTGCTGTGAAGGTATTTTTAGCTATGATTAATATTTAATTTAGTAGACTTCGAGTAAAGCAGATTACTCTCATAATGTGAATGGGACTCACCTAATTAGATGAAAACCTTACAAGGCTGAGGTGTCTTGTAGGAATTCTGCTTCCAGATTGCAACACAGAAATTTTACCAGAGTTCCCAGCATTTATACTCTAGACTGCAGCTTCACCTCTTATTTAACTTTTTAGCCTGCCCTGCAGATTTTAAACTTGTGAACCCCCCTAGTCACATAAGCCAATTCCTTAAAAGGAACCTGTATTTGTCCTATGGGTTCTGTTTCTGTGGAGAATCTTGATTAATACACTTTACTCTTTTCTAAACTTTTCCTAAGATTCTATTTATCTTCTAAAATACTTTATGAATCCAAAGACCAACATACTTTAATTTCCATTATGACCTGAGAGGTGTAGATAACTTTGTATTTTGTAAATTAAAAGCTTTTGATGCCCTTTGGCACAATAGGCATCACAGGGGGACAAGCGATAACCCAGATGCCAAAGGCCAGAGCATTTCTCAACAGCCCAGGGGAGATATTTATTACAGTGGATTATTGGCTGTAATCTTTTTAAAATATGTTTTCAATGTGGATGGAATCCTGTTTACCTCAAAGCTTTCATATTAGAGGTAGCATGTTGGAAGTTGGCTCTAGAAGTTTCCTGTGGGATGGGGAATGCCTCAGGATTTGTGAAGCTCTCGTGAGCTTTTGCCTCCACTCTGAGAAGGCTCCTTACTGGTGTCTTGCATACCCTTCCCTGGATATTTTCACAAGTCCTCTCTTTTTAAAACAGTATCCCCACTGTCTTCTACCACCATTTTATTAGCACTGGCCTCTTATGAGGAGTAGAAAAGACAATGAAAAGGGGATGTTCTAGCCTAGAGAGAATTTTCACCTTAAGGAACACTTCAAGTTTATTTTAAAACTTCTGAAACATCCTGGATTCTACCCATTAAGCCTGGCTCCAGAGGATCAGTTGCAAATTTCTTTCCAGGAGTCCCAGCAGGATTGACTATTTCTGTCTAACTCTCTAACCCCCAAAACTCTCTCTTGCACATTCTAAAACGTGGGGTAGAAGACTTTAGAAGCATCCAAGTGGAATACCCTTTATAAGATTCCCTAATTTCTTGGTAGTTGTTGAGCATTTCAACGTACATGAGTGGTGTGGTGGGTGAACATGTGTAGGGTGAATGTAAAACATACAGAAGAGCTGCACGGCAGGACATATCACTTGAATGAGTTCTCTAAGTAACACCAAATAACAAGGATGTGGTATACTTTCTACTTTTGCCAAAATTCCAATGCAGTTGAGAACAGAAGACAAGAGATCCCAAAACATTATGATATTGCCCCAAGATTGCAGAATTTTCCAGGATGAAGACCTTTTAGTGTGCTAAAACCCAAAGAGCCCAGGCAAACTGAGTTAGTCAATTCCAGTATCATTCAGAAATTAATACCAAGAATGGTGAAAATAAAGAGGAAGCATCCGGGTGAGGCAGAATGGTAAGTGAAGACATCCTGGGGTAGGGACAACTCTAGGAATTTAAGAAGAGGGGTTTTGCCTAGGCAGAGGAAAGGGGTATTCCAAGCAGAAAGCTCAGCAAGGACCAAGAAATAAAGCAAGATTAAACCTAATGTGTCCAGAAGACAGACGGCAGATAACACTGGCTGGTGGGGGTCGGAAGGAAATAAGATATAAGACTAGAAAGTCTAGCCATGGTCAAATTCAGGAGTTCAGATTTTATTTTGTTAAAAATAACCAAAGGATTCTGAGCAATTTCTGCTATGATCCAGACAGTGTTTTAGTTTTTGACTATAAAAAAATGTTAGGTGGGAGATAGGACAGACTAAAGTCTGGGAGATCAGGTATTATACTAATTAAAGCTTGAGGAAATGATAAGATAAATTAGTCTGATTGCAGTAGAAATATAAAAGTAAGAATAAATGTAAAAAACCTGTCAAAGAAAGAGTTGGCAGAATCCTGTAACTAATTAAGAGTAGCAGTGGATAAAGCAACCGGAATCAATGATACCATCAGACCTTCTGAAGTCTGCATCGCTATGAAAATACTGTCAGCCTGGAAGCTCATTCCCTTCCAAGGAAAGCGGATGCCCTTGGCTCTTAAGATGATATCTTCCCTAGGGGCAAGTAAAGAAATTTGGCTAATGCCTTAGATCACTTAGTGACTAGTATTGAATACATGTTTGTTTTGAGTATGTATCACTGGTTTTCAAACTAAGACATTAATAAGTATATTTTAATTTAATTTTTATTTTTAGCTCACTTGAGCTAGGGTGGTAAAATATTAAACTCAGACTTTTGCATGACAGTTCTTTCCCTGGAAATGTACCTAAATTTTGAGTTTTAAAGACAAATAGAGAAAGTGTGGGGCATAAGCAGCCACAATCTGGGCTTCAAATATTTTCTCCAACTGGTCTCTGTGATGTCATTCGTATCCTAGGGTTCCATGCTGAAATGACTTTCATTCTTTTTTAACTGACCTTTACATGGCAGTGACTCATTCAGCCATATCTCTGCTCCTCTTGGAAACTTATATGCTGTGGCCTCATGACATGCTAGGTAGGATGCAAAATTTCCGCCAGTTTACCTGAAGTTCCAACCACTTCATTTTACTTTGTAGTCACCACTTTCCTAGGGTCTGTTTGCCTCTATGATTTTCAGTCCCCCAAAAAGTAAAGGAAAAAGCCCCATTAGCTGAGGGCTCCCTAAATATTTGTGCATTTCCTGAATGCCCACCATCTACTTTAGTGTCCCTCAGACCTTTGTGATGAAGCATCAGTATCACCATCCTCCCATTTTGTCATGGATTGATAAACAAAAATAAAAGAAAAGGAAATTTAAAAAATGCAAACTCATATACTTTATTATATCAGAGTCAACAGACATGCAATTGCTGTCCAATTGTTATAAATGTTTCTAAATGCTATCTCAATACCTGGACTTACTTTGTTGAAGAGTGCTCATATGCATTGGTCCTCAATCCATAATTCACAGCAGAACTGATACAAGTCTAGCTTTCCACTGTTGGCCTGGAAGTATCTTTCCTGCCTGGGGCAAAGAAATCACATAAACTATCAAGAGGAAAGCAATATCTCAAAATATCTTGCCACACAATCAGCATTAAAGTTAGGATTTTCTGAACATTTCACAACCCACACATATACTCTGCTTCCCTTCATACTTATGAAATTATTGAAATTATAAAATGGGCAAATTACTGAAACCCTGAGAGCCTCACACACCTCATCTATTATATGAAATTAAACATTATACCTATGAGAATTTGTAAGTACATGAAGATTCTATGAGGAAATATCTGTAGAGCATCATGTCATAGTGATTAGTAATAGTGGCCCTTACTATCACCATGAAGACACAAGCTCAAGGAAAAATTGCATTAAGGTCAAAGGGTCTCTGCCATCCATTTCAGGAAATAGAGTTACAAAAGCAAGAAGCATTCTTACTTGGTATGACTTTGGGATTTTATAATGGAGCTCTAAGTTCTTGCTAAGTATAATTTAATTAATCTTCCTCATACTTACGGAGGTATCATGGACTAAAGTATAGCATAAGCTATTGGATAATTAACTACTGGGAGCCTCACTACTTTTGTGATTCAGAAACTTACTGCCTAGATGACTTTACCACTTGAAAATTAAACGAGTTCCTTATATTTATGGTCTTTAAAGCACTTTTGAATACTGGAGGATTAAACACACTAAGAATGTCTAGATTGCAGTAATAGCATCATGGTTTATTCTTACAGTGTGAAATACTTCAACATACAGGATATTCAATTCAATATAATCTAATGCAAACAAATCTTTAACCTATTTTTCTTATTCACTAAAAATGACGCAAATTTAAATTAATAACTGATACAGCAATAAAGCTGCTAGAAGATAGGATTCATTGTGCATTAAGCTCTAGGTTCTTTATTTAGACTGGAAGTGATTATATGATAATAGGATAAATGCTTTGCTAAGTATTTAAAAACTAAAATACTCTGTATATCACAGTCACATTACACTTGCAGGGCATTAATTTACCTTATTATACAATAAAATTATTTTTAAAGTAAAATCTCAAGGAAAAATCACTTTACTGAATGAAACTCAAGATATGTTAACCTTGGATAAAAATCAGCATTTGGCATAAGTTCCATGTTATCTAAAGAGCTTTCTCTTGACCTTGAAAAAAGAGAATATTCTAGGGAAATCTAAACATGCCTTGGAAAGAAGCCAAGCATTTTATTATACTCACTCAAGAATTTTTTCTTAGAGGAATTATGCCTAATTCCTAATACCTACTTGCAATGAATTGATCATCATTTTGAACACAAGTACTGAAGTGAGAATAGTTTATAACCATATTGAGAAAACACTTTAGAGTAAATAGTTACAATTTATAATGACTGCAAAGTTAGTCATTAAACAAACAAACAAAAAAACTGGACATCAAAGATGGACATCAAAATAACAAGAGCATAATCTACCAGGTTGTCCAAGTGAAGAAATGAAGCATTAGCTCATCCTCTCTTTCCCTCACTCTTCCCACATCCAGTCCATGACTCCATTCTGTCAGTTCACCTACCAAACTACAGGGTAGAGCAAAAGTAAGTTTGCAGTTGTAAGTATGCAAAACACAGTTTATTCTTGTATTATTACTCATTAACTACCGTGTAATTTCCTACACAAACAACTGTAAACCTCTTTTTCCCCACCCTGTATAGGTCAAACCCCTCATTTTTTCTCCATCTTTACCAAATTCTCAGTTCAAACCATCATCATCTCCTGTTTGAACTCTGCAGTTGCTTTCTACTAGGACCCCAGCTTTCTCTCTGGTCCCAAAGTCCATTCTCTATATAACAACCAGAGGAGTATTTTTTAAAAAAATGTAAATTGGTATCATAACACCCCACTGATCAAGCCTCGCTGACATTCTAACACATTGAAATAAAACCCATGTCATATTCTGGGCCCGGTCTGCTTTTCTGCTTTGGTCTCATCCCACACTCACTACCTTCACTATGACCTATTCGTTTTGGCCTGCTTCCTTTTTTTTTTCAGATTCTCCTAAGTAGTTCCAAATTTAGGACCATTGTACATGCTATTCATCTGCTGGAAAGTTTCTCCAAAATTTTTTCAAGGCTGCCTCCCTCTCATAAATCATATCTTACCTTCTTAGAAATGTCTTCCCCAATCACCCTAAATGCTGACCATTCCCATTTTCTACTCTATTATTTTCTTTGTGTCACTTCTCATTCTGTGAAATAATTTATACCTGGGCTGGTTTGTGGTCTATTTCCCTAGACCAGAGCACTTCGGACTAGTTATTGGGTTTGTCTTGTCACTGCTGTACCCCCAAAGCCAGCACTGTGTGGCACTCATTAGGTCTCAATAAATCTGTATTGGATATAGTCATTGGCTAATGACTGACAGGCACAGTGCTGGCTAGAAAAAGGCTTTTCTGACTTATCCAAAATAGAAAAATTTGCATCAACTTAACAAGCCTTTATCAAAGATGATTTTCCAACAAGCAAATTTATTTAGAAACTAGAAGACCAGTGCATAAAAATTCATACCCTGGAGCGGGGTGATCCCTCAACCCAGCCTGCCCCCTCTCATAGTCCAGGAGCCCTCAGGGGCAGGAGGCAACCCAGCGATCAGAGGAAGGCCACACCCCACCACACTGCTGCTACTCCACTGCCAGCAACACAAGCCTCAGCCAGCCCTGGTTACCTGAGTCTCAGGTGGCCCTGGGCAGCTGGGCAGCTGCCATCTGAGGCTTGCTTGCACTTTGGACAAGCCCTGGACAGCTGACATCTGAGCCTTGCCTGCACCGTGGGCTTTGGCTGGGCAGCCACCATCCAAGGCTTGCCTGTGCCTTGGGCAGCCCTGCATGGCTGGGGGGCTGAAGGGACTGGGGACTCCAAAGACAGGTGTGCAGAGCAGCTGGGCCTGCCTGGGGATGGGCCCAGCCTTGACCCACACCTGTCGCCCCGGTTGGGGTGAGGGGACTGGGCACTGTCATCTTGTGGCTTCGGGCACTCCCATCTTTGAGGGTGGGGCAGTCAATTAGCATACCCCCTTCTTATTGGCTGTGAGCGCTGCCATCTTTGTGACAGTGTGAGGGTCAATTAGCATACCCCTCTTTATTAGGTAGGATTATTAGGTTGTTAAGCCTTTTGCACCCTCTCTAGAGGCTTATGACTGATGACATTTTCAGTACCTTTTGAGTGAACTTCTTGATGGTACTACATTCTTTTGTGGACTATTTCAGAATCTGTGTTACTATTTTCCATTTTTATTTTCACCCCACAAAGTACATACATCAAAAAGGATGTTGCTATCATGGAAGATAGACATTTTATCAATTCCTGCTGTCAGCATTAAAAATAATGTTTGGACTGTTCCCCCAAGAGTATAGTCAATTCTCTCAATAAATTAATGACTGGCTTTAGCATCTGACAGGATAAATGAAACTCCTCTAAATCTCTGCAATTAATGAAATGGCTTCTATGCATACTTGCTTCAGGATGCCAGTAACACGGGCAGCATACTGCCAGAAATATAGATTCCAATTGGGAGCTGGATTACTTACAGCCAGATCCACTCAATTTGCCTTAAAATGTCTAAGTAAAGCTAAAATAAAATTGAGAACTCGTATGGGGAAGGATGTGGAAGAAAGTATTGCCTTAAGGAAAGATAGCATAGAAAATTAAAAAACAAAACACAAAAAACTCAACACAACCCAATTTAAGGTTTATAATAGAATTAAGTAGGGGAAAAAAAAACATTTGGAATTAACATGCACATTTCAACTTCTCCTAATTGGTATTATCTAGGCTTCAGTTTGCATTTTTCTCGTCCCTTTCTTTATTTTTCCATTAACTCATCTGGGACTTACCTCCAAAGGTCACTCTTCTCACCAGAATGATCCACAAACTTTTTAAATGTCAGGGATCAATGCCTGAGGGTGGGAGGAGGTGGAGGAAGAATATAGGTGCATATATGACCTGTCAGCTCCACAGGGGCATGGAAGGATCAGAAAGACAAGGTCAAGACATTGAAGTGAAAAGTACAGAATATAGGCATGGTGATTTCAGGGGTCAGAGGAAGCCACAGCCTGACCTAGAGCTTAATGGGGCACATCCTTTATGCCTGGAAGAGAGACAGGCCAGTGAAATGTAGATCACAATTTATGAAGAAGAGAGTGCCAGAGAGTGAGACAGCAAACCCAGCTGGGAAACGGAACAGGCCTGGAGATTTCCCAGCAAAATGCACTCAGATTGCTTATTTCTAAAGCCCATGCAAGGGTCTTCTTGAAGTCAGGATGGTCAAAGGAAAATTAGGAAACAACATAAAAGAAATAGAATATACTTGTCACTCCTCTTCTCTTGTGTTTGGTTGTTCTTCAGACTCTCTAGTCTAAGGAATCCTATATCTTTATGCTATTAATAAATGTCTGATATATTCATCTCCATTTCCCACTGTTCCCTGGATTCTCCCCAAAATTGTTCTCCATCCAAATGGATGGAGAATAACCAATAACTGGATGAATGACCAATAACTCAGTGTTACCTCTTCTTTATGAATGGGTATTAACAATCATCAGACCTGTTAGGTTAAAAGGGTAAAGGAAAGTGAAAAGCTAATGGAGAATAGTAGTATTATTTATTTGGTTTTGCACCACAAAACCAACAGCAGTTATTTTCCAAAGATCCATGTTTAGCCAAAGTGAACCTTGACTCCATTAAAAAAAAAAAAAGACATGTAAATATTGTCAAATCAAATCAACAATTACAAGTCTCTATCTTTGCAGGGAGGTGGGATAGTCAAACATAGACATCATTATTCCTGTGCGCATTCCCTGGGCCTGACTCCTGGTCAGTTCAGATGAGAAAACAGGATATTTTTGTCATGCCCAGAAAGCAGGGGTGGGGATACTGACCTCCAGGGCTCACAGTGACCTCTGGTGTCCTTCTTGTTCATGTCTGCATGGGACCCTTGACATTAGATGGAACTACTGCTTCTTAGGCACCAAACAGGTCCAGAAATCTTTGCTGTACCCCAACTGTTCTTGCCACTCCCTGAGGCACAGCAATGTAGCAATGGGAGAAGAAAAAATCCACTCGAGGTCTCTGGGAGGAATCTCTCCATCTGTTCTCTTTTATTTTCAGAAGTCTTCCCAGTTGGCCTCTCATTATCCTCAAAAATCCCTCAAGAAATTTCACAAATAAATTAATTCATTTATTTCTTTATTTAATTAACTTATTAATTAATTATTTTTAATACCAATGATGTCACGTAACACCCAACCACAGGTAATTATGAGAATCGAGCATTAGCTGTTGCAGAGGACTTCCTGTTTTAGCCCTAGAGGCTTGTTGCCAGTGCAAGCTGGCCTGCTCTTCTCTAGAGAATGACAGCCTTGACCAGTCATCTGCTGGGACCCAGCTGGCCCACTGGGCATGGGGAACTGCTTGGCAGAAGAACTAAAATGCCCTCAGCCAAAGCCCAATGAGGGAATAGGCTGCCATGTGCCACTGCAGAGAACCCAGGGCATCTCAGTGTTTTAAGACGTTTGATAACCTAATTTTAGCTACTTTGTTTATGGACATTTTTGTTCTATTCCAGTTTCTCTGACAATGAGCAGAGTAGCCCACTTCCATCTTTTTTTTTTCTTCTAATCTATCAGCGCCTCTCCCAACAACATATATACACACACAGCTATAGTTTCTTATCTACCCAAAGCTGTAGGATGTGTAAATGTTCTCTCATATATTATGTATGTGCATATGCATGTGTGTATGCATTATATACACACAGGGTGGAGCAAAAGTAAGTTTACAGTTGTGACTATACAAAATACAGTTTGTTCTTGTATTATTATTGATTAATTATTGCATTATTTTCCAGATGAACAATTATAAACCTACTCTTGCCCCACCCTGTATGCATACTAGTATGTGTAGCATTAATGTGAGCTGCATAAGACTCCAATCTTTGTAAATAACAGGTAGGTGGCTTCTTCATAATGTGGACCATGACGCTTGCCATTTAATGGACCAAATTATTTTTCCCTGAGAATGAGTTGGAATATGTAACATTGACTTGACGTTTATTAAATCAAAAGCAGATTCTCTTTCAGCTGATTCTTGATAGAGAATAAATTTTTTTTCTTGAGAATGTCATCTCCATTCAGAAGTGACCCTTATATTCTAACAACCAATGAATGTGCAGGGAGGAATGCCTCCCAGTTCATACACACACACACACACACACACACACACACACACACACCTATGGGACCCAGGACTATCTTGGAAAAGAGGGTGTAGTGGAATACATTCTGAAAATGACCTCAATGGGTATTGGTAGGCACATATCAGTCTGCAAGAATCTTTAACTTAGTCCATTATTTTGGGTTCCACTAGCTTTGCATTGCCCAGTCAGTGGGTAGCCCAAGCAGGACACAGAGGGAGGGGGGAGGGAAGGTAATGAATGTAGGATATCTATCCCTCAAGTTCCCTTTTCAAAGGGTCACCTCTGGCTTGCTTCTCCCCAACCAAAGTTTAAGGCTTTCTCACACCAGTTTTCTCCATATGACTCTCAAGTTTGGAGTCCCAATCACCACTGACTATCCTGACTGCTAACAATACCTTTACAAATGTATCCTTGCATCTCTCTACTTCTGGTGCGCTGTCTGTTTCCTTTACTTGCCAGTCATTTATTCCCACCCTGTACCCTGTTGTGTGGCCAAGGTCCCTGGGATGAAGCAGAGGAGAAAGAAAGAAAGACTTCCCAGTGGACTGCCTCAGTGCTTGGCACTGCACAGAATAATAAGTCTGTGGGGGGCTTTGAAATAGTATATGTCTTCTTATATCATCCTTGTCTGATTTATGCTGAAATTCAGGACGCCAAGGAAGAACATTCTTCCTGCTCCATTTAGCTTTTTTTTATTTGACAAATATTTATTAGGCGCCTATTATGATGGCTGGGGAGTGTGGACAGAAAATAAAGAAGCAAAAATTATATACTAGTTGATGGCAAGGGCTATGGCAAAAAAATAGCATTGTAAGAAGGGAATGCAGAGTGCCGAGAGGCATATGGGAGTTCCCCATTTGAGACACACTGGTCAGGGGCAGCTTCATGTGGAGGTGTCCCCTGAGCAAAGACCTGAAGGATGTGAGGTGAATTATGTTAAAAATTGTACTAGAGCATCCTAAGCCACAGGAGTCATTTTGCAATTGTGTCGGTGTGTGTTTGGTTGTCACGATGACTAAGTGGGAGGCAACTAGAGGAGGGCACACTACTGTTCATATTCGTTGCTGGGACCAAGGAAATCCAATGTCCTGCAGCGCATAGGACGGCCACAGACAATGAAGATCGGTCCAACAGAAAACTGGTCCAACAGCAGCATCCTCGTTGAGAAATGTGTAGCAAAAAAAAGCAAGTGCAAAAGCCTCGAGGCTGGGGCTGTGCCCCTCCCCCATCACACATGCACATATTTCATCTTAACCTAAAGCATGTCTACTATGACTTCTGTCCTCACATCCTTCCCTGCTGCCCTGCAGCACAAAGACCCTGGAGCAGCCTGTCCTGCTCCATGTGCCTGCCCCTCTGTGATGTGTGCATTTTATCCCAGGGATTGAAGTAGAGCAGAACACAAGAGCCTCGTGATCGGAGTATTCATGGCTGTCCTTCAAACTTGAAGGTGAATTTGCTGGTGCTGACTGATTCGGTCAGAAAAGACCAGTAAGACACCCCAGGTCCTGCCTATCCTGTGCACATGCAAAAACTGCTCTTTGCCTCAAAAGTTATTTCTTTAAAAAAAATATAGTTGAAATTCTACAACATAAAATTCTCCCAAGGATTTATTTCACTTACTTTGTTGGAAACACTGGCAAAAATTAGCAAGCATTTATCATTAGTAATTTGGACATAAACTGGTCAATTTATGGCTGTGCTTGTGGATAAATTATACATTTTGCATTTTCCCTCCACGTGTATGTATTCATAATTTCTTTAGAGATGAATTTATCTACACATGTGCTATATACTTCATATATACTCTATACATTTGTTCTTTCATATTTAGTTTAAACTTCTAAGATAGAAGGATAACATTGTTAGGCTATACTTTTATAAATTTAAGTTAAATGATAAATGTCTACATTTTTTAAATCCATTTAATATAATCCTATATGTTTGAGCTGCTCTTTTACCTCCTGATGAAATATTGAATGCTTATTAATATTTCTGTTATTTTACCACTCATGAAGATAAACAGTATAGCAGATAAGCATCACTTTTTTTTTTTTACTGAACAGAAACCTGGAGAGACGTCTAAAAACTGGCTTCCAACTAAGGTTTAGAATTTATTGCCTCCTAAGGACTGTTAGCTAGTAAACCATTCTTTTAACTAACTCTAACAAGGGGTTGGTTGACTGGACCCTGCTCCTACACCAAGACAAGATTGTTGTAAATCAGGGAGTAAGGCCAGAGCGAAGGCATGAGCTGAAATAGGACCCTGATAGCTTATCTCTTATCATTTCCTCACTTGGTCAAAGTGAATAACATTTTCTGTCCTCTAGTAATTCTGTACCTGGATAACTCTTGAAGAAACGGGTTTATCAGAACTATCCTCCACCTAATTTTCTTTTCTCCATCTTAAAGGACTTATCAATGCATCGTCTGTGTCACTGAAGAAGATACAGTCTTACCTTTGCTCTTTGCATATTTAACCTGAGTTTATGATCTATTTCTGGGAGGGGATATTTAATTCACTGTTAGCCTGGGCTGCAACCATTTTAGACATTTTTCAACAGACTCTAGGGAGATACCTGTCAATGTGCCAAAAATTGACTTAAAACATTTTGGATCTGGAAATCTAAACTATGGCCAAACTTTCCTTCCTTTTATTGATTATAGACACATGGACCTGTTCATAAGGATAAAATGCATTCAAGGATTTAAATGTACCCATGAAAGAGGCAAATTTGTGCACCCTTTGGTGAAGATACTGATTCTTTGGGAGATTCATACATCCCTGGGATAAAATTCTCAGTGTTTGCATGGGAATTAATAAATAAACAGCATAGAGTAGCTCTTTCCAAAATTACTCTGCACCATCTAACTTGGGACATATTTTGAAATTCTAGGTGATGTTCAATATATCCAAGGGGAAACTGCTAAGACCTGACATGATCATTACCCTAAACATTGAGGGAAAACTGTTTCAATGAGGTCAGGAGTTCTTTAATAATACCCCATAATTATATTCACTTTTGAAGTCTCATTGCAATTAACTCAAACTTATTATTAACTCATAACTTATTATAGTGCTCATTTTATTCTTTCTAGTACTAAGGTTATTATTTTGCTAGATCTTTCCAATTAGATTATAAATTCTTTGAGTATTTTATCATCTCTGTGTTTTTGTGTTTTTATGACACCTGCCATAGACAAAAACTATTATTGATGCCCATGAAATGGGGGTTGAATAAATAAATTAAAAACTAGCCATGCATCTGCTCAAAGTTATCACTATTTCAAGAATCTTAAAGGGTGGTCTTTAAGGTAGAGAAGTTTCAGGTAGATTCGCTTACTTTAGTAAATAAACTTTGTTGAGATAATCAGCTTTTAAGTGAAATGTAGTACAAAATATATTCATCAACAAGGATATTTTTCCCAAAGTTGTTCATAACCATCTATAAACATTATCCGTTATCAAAATAAATGTGTCTGTGGCCCTAGCTAGAACATGAATCTCATTAGGGTAGGTATTATAACTCTTCTAACCAGAGATTAAATGCATATATAATTTTATATGTCAGGCCTTTACACATGGTAAGTAATCAATAAATGTCTAAATTATTTTTTAGAAATTCCCTATTTTGGCCATAAAGTATATAAAAAAATATTTATTATTTAATTCTCTTTCTCTCTCACTTGTTTATATTTATACTTTGGGCCCTAGTACATGACCTTTAAAGGGGTAAGTGGGACTTGATTATGCAGATGTGATATGCCACCTGTGTGGGAACAAAACAACCAATTAATTGTGAACTTAATAAAATTTTGCTTTTTTCCCCAGTCCGATGGTCTGAATGGTGTGTTTAATATAAGCTCACTCATGTGAACAGATGGAGCATCATGGTAAAGTGTTAATGGGTAAGTGAGTTTGGGAAGGCCAGGGCTGAGACAACTAGCCTTGTAGTTGAAATGTCCCTTGAGGAGAATACACAATGACCTCATCACCTTGTCTAAAATCTGAGACTTGACCTGACCTAATCTGACCAGACAGGCTTGATCTATCCACAAAGGCAGAGAACCAGCACCAAGAATCCTTAGACACCAAAAGTAGTCCTTTTGCAATCACAGGGATCACCAGAGATCCATTTTGGCCCTGGTCTGGAGTCTGGAGTCCATAACACATACCCAGATTCTAGGAAGAGTTGGCTAGTAATAGCTAACACCAGCCAAAGATTATCTGGCATTCAGAATAGTGCAAAAGCACAGTTAAAATGGGTGGACTCTTCCCTAAAGATGAAGGTTAGTAGGAAAAGCTATAAGTCAGTGGCATAAAGTTATAGGGAATTGACTCAATCACATCTCAAGTTAGACTCTGATTATTTCAAGGACTGGGCTATGCTGAGAATGTAGGTCTCTGTGCATAAGTAGCCTAGTGACTATAGCAGAAAAAGCTTAGCCACTCATTCCTGGGTCTATAAACTGTGATTTTATTTCAATTTCTAATGTTTCATTTCAACAGTGTTCATACATCCTTAAAATAATTCTTGATTAGCCATCATTATGCTAATTCTTAATCACAAAGCCTACCTAAAATAATTTCTCTCAGCAGTTAGCTTTTCAGATGACTAGTCTACTGTATTCTCCTAAGGGAACTTGGCCACTGAATACTAATAAGTCTTGCTTGTCATAGATATGGTCATTTTCATGATATGTGTAAGAAATTGACATACATAAATAATATGTGACTTGTCACAGAGAAATTAATCCCAGGACTGGGCATACACTAGGGCCTCTAATATTCTCTGTCATGCAATGTCGTTTTCTTTTCCATTTCCAAAATGATCTTTCACTTTACTGTGTTTGAGAAACTAACACTCATTCTAAACTAGGTGCCCTCACTCCTTTATTTGCTGACTCTAAAAAACTCTATTTGTAGCCAGCTTCAGGTTAAGTTTCCTTGTAAAAGAGTAAAGAGAACCATTCACAATATTGAGATTTTTAATGAAAGAATGGCCAATTCAACCTAATTAAAGAAGGTCAATTAAACATAGCACTAAACCAGCTGAACTACAAAGAACAATCTTCTATTTAGGAACTCAGGATACAGCAATTGCATGGTTAATTTGGCATGTAACCAGGACATAGATTCCCAAATTACAATCCTGTTTTTCAGACTTGCAAGTAGTTACTTTACACTGATTTTCACAAGCATCTGTTTATAAGATAAAATTTCTTTCAAAGGTTACTTTGAAACCACATAACTGAGTCAGATTTTAAAATTAGTTCAGTGTAGTTTGCCTCCAATGTCTTGTTTTTCTACCAAGCCCATCTTTTGATCAAGTCTTGATTTAGCATCTAACTGGGAAGAGACATCAAACTAATGCTCTTCTGCAGAAAGCTGTCAAATATCATCATTCTCCATAAGTCCAGAAAACTTTCATTTCCTAGTGCACTGGTTCTCAAAATTTAGGGTTAAAATATAAGCTTGAGATCTGATAGAAGTATAAAGTCTCAGGCTTTCCAGAAATATTCTTGGTCAAAGGTGAGGTCTGACAACTTGAATTTTAATAAACTCACACCAGCAACATTTTTAATAGGTCCACAGATTATATTTGGAAATATTCATTCCTATAAAACTAATGAAATATTAAATATCCTCCAAATCATCTTCATGTCCCTACCTGTCTTAATTCACAATATTAACCTAGGTTTGATGGTCCCATGTAATAGTGATTTCAAGGACCAGAGGGCTTTCCAGTTTTACCTACTGCTTTGTAATTTATCTTAAATAATTAAATAAAAGCAGCAACATATTGAAAATACATCATCTTAAATTTAGTCCTCCCTGCTCAGAAAAAAAAAAAAAAAAACCACAATCCAGGACCCGTATGTTTGAAATCTAATCTCCTTAATCATGTGTTTCTCTTGACTTAAGGATTTTATTTACTACTTTTCTATGTCCCTACAGAATTGATTACTGGGTGAACCATTTCTGGCTGTCTCCTAAAGTTGATTTCTGTGTGTTTTATAGGTTTCTACAAGCCCATCATGAGTCCCAAGGATATTATACAGGTGGTTGCATAACAGAGTTAACAGGGATGAGAGAGAAAGTCCCACAGGGTCAAAGGGAGAAAGTCCCTTTTTTCAAAAACATAGTACTGGTGTAAACAAACATTAGCAAAGCTCCTATTACTCTTCAACAAGATCTCATTGAGAAAAGTATGGAGAGCAAAATATTAGGTGGAGGTTTTCTGTCTCTTGAACATGCAATAGAGATATATGATAAATACATTGATTCATTTTGGGGGCCCAGCAATAGTCAATAGGAGGAATTGACTAAATGTTGCCCCAGGGAGTGCTTTCCAGCCTGCAGTTCACTTTTTGTTCTGGTGAAAGTGCCTTCCCTCAAGCAGAGCCCTGGGTCAGTCTTCACAAACTTGCACAAAGTCCAGGTCCATTTCTTGGGCAGAGTCCAGGCTTGGCTAAGACCATCTGAACCTCAGAGTCATTATGATCCCCAGATAACTCCTTTGATAATGTCCATGATAGCTCTGCTTTAGACCCAAACAACATCCAGTCCTTGAGTGGCTCCACACTTACAGTAGGCACAAGGTGGTCTGGGATGCCATGACTCCAGGGGAATTGCTTTGCTACATTATCTGTGTATCTCTAAAACAAGTCCCAAGTCCAAAGAGGCCATGAAATGACCTATTGTGCAGGAAACTCTAGATTCTAAGGCCCTGTGACTAACCACAGCAGAGTCTTGAGTCCAAAGTAGAGTTTTGGAATGGTCAAAACCCCAAGATGTCAAGTTTTATATTAATGTGCCCTCTGGCTAAAATAGGTTCATAATATCCCTAAATTATTCATGTGCTATTTCAATTACCCAACACTAATACCACATACCTGTGGGACCTCCAGGATTATTAAATCCATTGCTTTATAAACTGAATTATACATGTCTTAAGGACTAACTGGTAGTGTGCAAAGAAAGTCTATAATCCCATAGGATTTAAGTGTGGCGTGTTTTTCTCAACACCAAATTTGCTTAAACTTTGTAAAGGAAAAATTTATTTTTATATTATATCCAGTTATTACTGAGTAGGGTACAACATCTGACTGGATTCTGGAACAGAAATGTTATTTTTTAAAATAAATCTTTATTGTTCAGATTATTACAGGTGCTCCTCTATTCCCCCCCCCATAGTTCTCCTCCACCCGATTCCCTCCCCACCCCATGTCCTTACCCCCCACCCCTGTCCTCATTCATAGGTATAATATTTTTGTCCAGTCTCTTCCCACACCCCTCACACCTCCTTCCCCCACCAAGAATTTTCAGTCCACTCCCTTTCTATGCCTCTGATTTTATTATATTCACCAGTTTATTCTGTTCATCAGATTTTTTATTAACTTGATTTTCAGATTCACTTGTTGATAGATATGTATTTGTTGTCACTTTGTTGTTCATAATTTTTATCTTTTTCTTCTTCTTCCACTTCTTAAAGAATACCCTTCAGCATTTCATATAATCCTGGTTTAGTGGTGATGAACTCCTTTAGCTTTTTCTTATCTATGAAGCTCTTTATCTGACCTTCAATTCTGAATGATAGCTTTACTGGGTAGAGTATTCTTGGTTGTAGGTTCTTGCTATTCATCACTTTGAATATTTCTTGTCACTCCCATCTGGCCTGCATAGTTTCTGTTGAGAAATCTGTTGATAGTCATATGGGTACTCTCTTATAGGTAACTAACTGTTTTTCAATTGCTGCTTTTAAGATTCTCTCTTTGTCTTTTGCCCTTGGCATTTTAATTATGATGTGTCTTGGTGTGGTCCTCTTTGGATTACTCTTGTTTGGGATTCTCTATGCTTCCTGGACTTGTAAGTCTATTTCTTTGACCTGGACTTGTTAGTCTATTTCTTTGGTAGGGGAAGTTTTCTGTCATTATTTCTTCAAATAAGTTTTCAATATCTTGCTCTCTCTCTTATTCTGGCACCCCCATAATTTGGATGTTGTACATTTGAAGTTGTCCCAGAGGCTCCTTACACTATCTTCATATTTTTGGATTCTTTTTTCTTTTTGCTCTTCCAGTTGGGGTTTTTTTGTTTTTGTTTTTGTTTTTTTTTGCTTCCTACTATTTCAAATCTTTGATTTGATTCTTGGGATTTTCTAGTCTGCTGTTGAATTTCTGTATATTATTCTTTATTTCAGGCAGTATATGCTTAATTTCTGACTGCTCCTTTTCCATTTTTTTTTTAGCATTCTCACTAAGATCTTTGAAAGTCTCACTAAATTCCTCAGAGGTGGAGGTCTCACTAAGTTCCTTGGAGGTTTCTAGAACATTCTTGAGTAACCTTATAACTTTGGTTTTGAACTCTATATACAGTAGTTTGCTTACCTCCATTTCTCTCATTTGTGACATGTTTCTTTGTCCCTGAATTTTGGCTATTTCTCTGTGTTGATAGGGTGGCCTTGTGTGGTAAGTATCCAATAAGGCCCAATGGCTCGGCCTCCCAAATCACCTGAGGTGAACAGTCTTGGTGAACCCCTTTGTGGGCTGCATACACAGTCTTGTAGTTAAGCCTTGATTGCTATTGGTATCACTGGGAGGAATTGATCTCCAGGCCAATTGGCTGTGAGGACCCACTGTGTCTACAATGGAAGAACAGCTGTTCTGGAGACACTCTTATGGGGCAGGACTTGCTTTAGTGGGGCTTTGGTGCTCACTGAGTCTGCCTCTTGATTGAGTTGCTTATGGATGTGAGGAGTTGAAATCTGGTATCATCTCACACTGACTGCTGGGTACACTGACTCTTGGATCTCCAAGGAGGTGCAAAGTCAGCTACTTCCTGAGGCTACCCAGCAGGAGCTATAGTGACATCTGCATATTTCTTCTCTTTGTTTGGGATTTGGACGTTTTAGAGCTCTCTGACCTAGCTGCAATTTGTTAGATTAGGCTGCAAAAGGATAGGCAATTCATATGCAAAAGCCACTGCATACAATTTGAGTGTGGTTATAAATTGGGTGGGGCGGAGTCTCAGGGAATCACCAGAGTGGAGCAAACAGTGATGGCTGCAAGTCAGCTTTCTCTGTGTTTCTGCACCCCCATGCAGTAACAATGATCCCTGAGAGCATCTCTGTGAGAAAGCTATCCTCACTTTCCGATCTGATGCCAGACATTCCAGTTTCTTCCTGTAAGAATCAGGGTTCCCAGAGTCTCACCAAGAACTGGAGTTCAGAGCAGTTGGGAGTAAATCTCTTCCAATTGGAAAAAACAAAACAAAACAGGGCACCCAGTTGCCAGCCTGTTTTGTGCTCCTCTGTACCTCCACTCTTCCATGCCTCCACACTTCCTATCCAGTCTCAATGCACTTTTTTCTTTCCTTCTAGTTGTAGAACTTCCACTCAGCCAGCTTTCCTGTGGTTCTGGATGATAGCCGTTTTGTCTTTTAGTTGTAGTTTTGATGTGGTTGTGAGAGGCAGCACATACAGGTGTTTACCTTATGCCACCATCTTGGTTCCTCCCAGAAAAGTTATTTTATGGTGATCACATTTTTTTTATTGCTTAAAGTATTACAACAAATGATAGATAATAAAGACCATTACAAAATGATAAACATAAACAAATACAGAGACAGAGCAGCCTTGAACAGACTATCATCCTACAGCCAGAAAAGTTATTTTAAAGAAAATTATTTCTTGTGTCATGCTCTCATAACTCTGCCTCTTAAACACATTAGAGAATATGGTAATTATCTTCTATCAGTCAGTTTTTATGTTAATAAAAATTGAGAAACACTATGCCAGTCTCCTCACTCTGCTGATGAGGCAACTGTGGCCAGAGAGAGTAACCATTTGTTTAGTCAACAATTAGCCAGTGTTAGAACTAGTGATAATTCTGCTGCATAGCCCCCAATTTGATATCATGTGTGTAATCTCCCCTATTAAACAGTAAAAGCAATTTTTCAGATTCTTTTTAAGGTTAAAATACAAACAATTCCAATAAATATATAAGACATTGGTATCTTGGGTTTGGATGATTGATATGTCCGATTCATTTCTTCAATATTTATATAAGAAAAGGAAGAGGCAGAACATGATGGGGCTTAGGGAGTGAACATGATTACTTTCTTAATTGTATGTGTGTGTTTGTGTGCACACTTCCCATGTGTGAATATGTAAAAGTTTATGGCTCCAAGTTTCTAAATTTGTCAGTAAACATGCAGCAGAATGAAAGAAATACAGCCCAAAATATGGAGAGAACCAAAGCACACGCTTTCCAATTTTGCAATTTTGCACAACGTAATTGCAGTGGATATAACCCAAGTGTTGCTTGCCTAGCCTCGGCCTTTTCCTTGGAAAAATCATTACTTCTTGAGCATTTCCATCACTCATGTGAAAATATAGCTCAACATCTTTCCACTTGCAGCTGCTTGAAGCAATGAATTATGCCTTTGAACTTGCCAGTAAACTTCATGGTCCCAGTATAAATATCAAACTTGTTAAACTTGCTTTCCAAGGAAGCCCTATAATGAAAAGCTTATCTGTTTGGGGGGTAAGCTAATGCCTCAACTTTGCCTCAAAGCCAGATCCTGAGAAAATTTCAGGGGTAGAAAACTTCCTGCCCACTATCGGGGTCATCTCTGGCCAAGCCCAGAGGCTGGTTTCACTGATGTTTTGGGCTTGGCCACTCTCCTGACTTCCACAAAGCCGAGCACTCTCCCCATGAGCTCTGTACCTTCCTATGCTTTCCCCCTTCCTTTTGAATAGACACATTCAAGGATCAAAGAGATCTGCATGTCAGAGCTGCCACCAAAAAAAAAAAAAAAAGAGAGAGAGAGAGAGAGAGAGAGAGAGAAATAAGTCAGTGAGGGAGAGTGTGATGGAATTTTGGCCAAGGAACTATAAGGTGCCTTATGCAGCCATGCAATCAAACAAATGTTTAGCTTGCTTGTTCTCATGCCTCAGGTGGCAGTCTGTGGGGACAAGGAAAATTTTTTTGAATCTTGATTGCAGTGGGATAGCTAGCAGTTTTCTTCTTTCTGGGAGAGAGATCTTGAAAGTCTGCATTTTAACAACAAAAGCATTTTTCAGTACCAAATTTCAGAGGGTCAGAGTATTTTTTAAAGAGGAGTTAGAACATAAATATTATTATTCCTTAGTAAGAAGAATGGCTTTAGAGCAATCATCCTGCTGATTCAGCCCTTGCAAACGTTTATGTCTAAACCTCTTTTTTCCTAACAAAATGCTCACTTTGTCTTCACATGGGCTGTTGAATTCGTAGCAATTTCCACTAGGTGCTGGTCATTTGGGACATATCAAGAGTCCTCCATGGGAAGGCCAGGGAATTTTTGTTTTCCCTTTAGGTAGTCATAAAATGATTGCTAATGAGAACCTTCTGGCCTTCTTTAGACACCAAATGTGTTTCCACAGTATGCCCTAGAGAAAGACTATGGGTTTTAAAGCTCGCTGTAGTGCAAGACAAAAGCAGGAACTCAGCAAACAATTGCTGATAATCAGGCCAGCCCCTCCAAATAGATGTTTCTATCTGGACCCACTAATAAATACGCCAGACCTGTTTATTGTTTCTTTTTTCTTTCCTTTCCTTTTCTTTTATTTTCTTTCCCATTCTTTACATTTATTTTATTTTATTTTATTTTTTTAAACCACTTCTAGATATATGGCTAGCTGTGTTGTAGTTAAAATTCAAAATACTCATTTGGCAGCTTTGTACAGTGGTACTATAATGTTTATAAAGCCCTCGTTGCTAGTTTGAAAGTGACATGCACAGATATGCACTTTAAAGGGGGCATAAAATGAACAAAATGCATTACCAAATGCAATGTGCAGTATTAACCACATTCTTATGAGTTTTGTATTTGATCCAGTAAACCAGTGGTGCCAGATGTAAAATTAGCCTGTAAAACTTTCCCTCCACTTTAACCATCCACTATTACTACTCTCAAATACCAGTGTACAAAGGTGGCATCTTTCTTGGAGGGAAAAAAAAAAGAGGTGGCCTGGCCGGTGTGACTCAGTGATTGAGCATGAACCCATGAACCAAGATGTCACTGGATCAATTCCCAATTAGGGCACATGCCTTGGTTTCATATTCAATTCCCAATGAAAGGCTGCAGGAGGCACCTGATCGGTGTTTCACTCTCATTGAGGTTTCTATCTCTACCACTCTGCTTCCCTCTCTCTCTAAATATCAATTTTAAAAAATTAAAAAAGAGATTCTTAATATAAACCATATATAACTTACATATCCATTATACAACATATATGTTAATATATATCTACTAGCGGCCTGGTGCATGAATTCATGCATGGGTGGGGTTCTTTGGCCTGGCCAGTGACTGAGATCTATGGGGGCTGACCAACCAGGGGGAGAGATCAACCAAAGGACTTGTATGCATGGATATAAGCATAACTAATGGACACAGACACCAGGGGGGTTGGGGCATGAGTGGGGAGTGGTGTGTGTGGAGCGGGGGCAATGGGAGAAAAGGACTAATATGTAATACCTTAATCAATAAAGAAAAATAGTTTAAGCAAGTTATAAATAACTTAAATTTTAATAAATACAAAAACCTAAGTGTACTCTTAATGAGAGAATTAAAATGAAAAGAAAGGGGCATCTGAAAGAAGACTGAATGTATATCTGTACTGACTAGCAAGCCTTGGAGAAAGCAAATGGTAAGAACTGACATTCATTGAGGGCACATGAATGAATGCACTCTCCTTGACATCATAAGGTAGATGCTATTACTATCCCCAGTGTATAGTTTTAAAAATGAAGAACAGAGTTCATACCATGTCTAATACAGTGTCCAAAGCTCTCTAGCTCCTATATGTGCGTGGACCTCCACATTTGATTTTCATCTTAATATATATGGGAAGATAGGAAATGAGTTCTAAGTAGAATGTACTACCTGTGCTGACAAATACTTGTTAATTGCTTTAGCAGGATATTCCTCTAGAATCCCACAGTACCTAAAATATGATTTGATAAAAATATATGATCAAACAATTAATACATCTTTGAGACTTGATTTTAAAAGAAAATTGCTATGGCATAGAAATGTATCATAAACAATTATTATCCCCTGAGACATTTGGATGGGTAGCAATTATACCTATTATAACAGTTCTCATCACTAAGAAGCTTATTTAGCAGAGTCTGAAGTCTTAGGATCTTAATGTTCTGGGAAAGGAGGGGAAACTCTATCCGGCCTTTCTTTCAGCTTCACTGCCAGAGATGTTACTGGAAATTGTTTGATGAATATGGACAGTGCTACAGAAATTGAGGCATTCAAATGAGTTTTTAAGAATTGTTTAACATGACTTTTGAAATTTTAGATAAGTTCTGACATTATAAGAGGCAAAAATGAAGAATGGAAAGGGGTGTTCATAGTTGACATATCTGCACTAGTAATTAATCTCCAAACTTTTAGATGGTTCATTAATAAGGGAGCGGAAAAGGTCATCTAAAATAGGGGAGGGGTGGGTTAGAGAGCAACCAAAGGACTTGTATGCATGCATATTAGCATAACCAATGAACACAGACACTGAGGCAGAGGGGGTTTCCCCGGGGTAGGGACTGGGGAGTGGGGGGTCAATTGAGGAAAAAGGAGAAATATGTAAAACTTTAGACAGTACATTAAAAAATAAAATAAAATAAAACATCCCTTTAAGCAATATGGATGTGAGAAGTCTTGTTCTTGGTCCATTTCCAGTGGGCTATGGCTTGTAGGCAGTTACAAAAGGAGCTTTTTCTAAGTAAGTTTTTAGGTGGTCTTATCTAAGCTTAGCTTAATTTCCCAGAAAAACTGAGCTGACTTTTTCTTTGTGAGGAAGGTCAAGCAGAGAACGTCTTGAACGAGGATAAAAGAGGTACTTAAAGAAATGAAGGGGATGTAATTCTTTGAAAACCTTGCTGTACGGCTACCTCCATGTGCTGAGAATAATATCATATTTTAGATGTCTGCTACTTTCAGAACTTTTATGTAAAAATAGCTACTTTTGAGGAGCTTATATGATGTCATTTATTTTTAACCTGCTTTAGCAGAGTCTTTCAGATCAGGCCCAGCTCTTTGACCAAGGCTTTCCTGCACATGGCCAAGAAAACGGATCAGCTTGAGAAAATGCTTGTGATTGCATTTTTTTAATGGACACTTCTACTTAAGAGATATTTGTAAGCAAGACACAAAGAAACATTAACTGAGACTTTTAAAAATGTCTCATTTAATTGTTCTGTGATAGGGTAGAGTCAGTCTTCTAAAAGAAGAATTATTATTTCAGAAATGGAAGTAGATTTTTCTAGAAGACTCTTTAAAAATTTAGAACAACAAGCTAGGGTGCTATATTATTATTTTTTGACCCTGAGAAGTTTGTTAAATATAGAGAAATACACTACTTCAAAGTTCAAAATCTATTACTTCTTTTCATTAAAAATGGCCAACCTAAAAAAAGAAAATTTGTAATTGAATCCAAATAAAATTATCCTATATAATAAAAGAGAAACATGCAAATTAGCTGTCTCTCTGCTATACTCAAGCCATGCCCACCAGCCACACCCATCAGCCACACCCACTGACCAATGAGGAGTGAGTATGCAAATTAACCCAACAAAGATGGGAAGTAATTTGCATACACAGAGCAGAGTGGGAGAACTGGCAGCTTGGGGGATGTGGCTCCCTCAGTAGGGAAAACCCAGAGCACAGGGAGCACCAGGAATCCTGGGAATGATAGTTCTCCTAGACACTAGAGTAGTGGTTCTCAATCTTCTGGCCCTTTAAAACAGTTTCTCATGTTGTGGCCCCCAACCATAAAATTATTTTCATTGCTACTTCATAACTGTAATTTTGTTATTGTTATGAATTGTAATGTAAATATCTGATATGCAGGATGGTCTTAGGCGACCCCTGTGAAAGGGTCATTCAACCACCAAAGGGGTCATGACCCACAGGTTGAGAACTGCTGCACTAGAGCAAAGTGAGCCTGGAGCAAGTTACTGTTGCAGTTGGGGATGGAGGAAAAGCAAAGGTGAGAGACATAAGTAAATCCGAGTGTCTAGGAAAAATTAAAGAAAAGATATCCTAAAACTTTCAGGAAATCTCCACCAATAGAGCAAAGAAAAAAAATGCTTCTATTATTCTCTGAGCAACGAGGCAAACTAGGTTGAGGGTCTCAGACAATTCACTCATATGATTTCAAAGGCTGACAGAAACTCCCAGATTAGAGAGAGCTCCCCTGAGGGCTCCCAGATTAGAGAGGGTGCAGGTTGGGCTGAGGGACCTTCCTTCTACCACCACCTGCAGTGCACAAATCTTCGTGCACCAGGCCCCTAGTTGTTCTATAAACTAGTTCACTTAAATGGCCAAAAATGTCTAAAATATAATTTTATTCTTGGAAATCGAATTTTCATGTCCATTTCAATGGTTAGTATGTGAAGTGCATTTCACACATTACTTAAATCAAATTTTATTGTGTTGTTTCTTTTTTATTTCTATTTTCCCACAAATGGAAGTACTCACTGCCTGTGTGAGAAAAAAAAAATTTATTGCCTTCAAATCTTGATATATGATAGACACACACTAATGCAAATATTTCACAAACTATAGCATAGAATGAAACTCAGAAACAATGAGAAAAAAATAACCATGATCCTCCTATATTATACCTGTGTAAGGTTTAGAGTTTTCCATAATTTGATTCTTCTTCATTTGTGCAAGTAATGGAGGAGAGATTATAATTGTATTCAGTTCAGTGATGCTGAATTCAATCCTAACTCCTAGATCATTAGCTGACCATTACTCATTAGCATTATAAATACTCCTCACTCTTACAATGGGGATTCTTATATTCTCTGACAGCTGGGATTTTATTAATTTGAGATTTAAGAATTTGCCTAATACCCTTAGAAAATGCAGTTTAATAAAACTCTGCCTTACAAAATATAAATCAAGCATACATAATTATATTCATTTTAATAATTTGCCTTTATAATAGCCTTCCATTAAAAAATTAAAAGTACTTAGATTTGATTACTAATTTTATATCTGCTTAATACATTGCAGATACATACAGGCAATTTACTTTAAAAAATAATATAGGAATGTGAAACAATTCTGAAACATCAAAGTAAATACTACAACAAAAGACCAATATGCTTAGGATATTCTTTGCCACCAATATTTTAACTAGAATTTTTTTTCCTATGATTTTTCTTTTCCAATGTCATTACCCATCTAGAATGTACATTTCTCCTTTAACTCATGACCACCATTTTTGTTTAGAATATTCTTAAAATTAACTATAAAATTTCAAGATATATGAAAAATACTAAGTGGTAGTCTGTATTTCTATCTGGTAAACAGTGTTATAGTTTTAAATTATTTTGTTCTAAATTAAATCACCTATTTTTAGAAGTTATACAAGGTCTCTTCTAAGTCAGCCAGAAGATATTGACAGATGTTCAGCTCCTTTAAGCTTTTAAAACTCCAGAACAGATCACATTCATTAATGTATCCTAGCTTTGAACATTCTTAGATCTTGGCCCAGTTTTAGCAGTTTCTTCTGTCTTTAATTTGGGGTACCTTCTGTATGTTCAATGCCCTTTCATTTTGATTTTGTATCTTATTAAGATTTTAAAAGAGTTTTTATTTGAAAATTTGAATATTTTTCTTTAGTGAAAACTCAACTGCATGTGGAGAGGCCATTGCCAAACACCTAATTAAAGTGACAAGAGAAGGAAAGTCACCTCTACTCACAGCTGATCTCACATATGGGCAGTCAAAGACCACAGCTTCACAATTGCTCCCTGCCTGGCATTGAGATTGACATGCAACCCAATATCACCAACAGTACTAGTAAAAATTTCAAAAGACAAACATAACAAAAACCTGGACCTCAGTCTGAACTATTTGTTTTATTACATTCTCTTAAAGTGTCATATTCTTGCTTCAAAATGTTATGAACTTTTCAAGATCTTTCTGGCAGAAGAATCCTTCTCTCCTACAGCCTCCTTTAGTGCATGTTCCTTCATGGTTATTTATGTGTCTGTCTTATGCATTCTACGAGATCATAATTATTGAAGGGTGCATGGGGGACTGTGTTTCCCCAACCACATTTAGGCTGGCTTTCTGTGCCAACACATTCTTGCACAGCTCCGAGAGTTTCATTAAAATGTGTTCAGTACTCTTTATTGAAGTAGCCATCTTACAGAGTTATCAAACACAGGAATTAGTGAGAGCTCTTGGAATTGTCAGGCCCCTCCACTGTACTGGTATATTCAAGAGGAAATTTATTTTATTACCTCCCAACATAATTCCAGTAAACATGTTTTGCATGCCAAAATGTCCATTCTTGGGTGTGAAAACAGGAAGAAGAGCAGAATCCATTTCTCTTTATAATTGCTCATAGAAAATGCGCAATTTAGTATATCCTGAATGAATGGCTATATAAATTACAATATGTATGTATTAGTTATCTATTGCTGTGTAACAAATTACCCCAAAATTTAGCAACTTAAAACAAGGAACATTAAATCATAGACTTTGTATATCAGAAAACTAAATTGATGCTTAGCTAGGTGCCTCTGGTTCAAGGTCCCTGATGATGTTGCCATAACTGTCTTCTGAGGCTATAGCCACTTCAGAATTAAAATTAGCTTGAAGGGTCAGCTTCTAAGCTCACACATTGTTTATTGGAAAGCTTCAGTTGGACTTGGGGGCCTCAGTTTCTCATCATACCATGTGAGATGCTCAACATAACATGAATGACCCAGAGAGAAAAGTGAAGATAGAGAGGAGATGAGAGGGAGGGAGAGAGGCAAAGAGAGGGGGGATGATGGAGAGAGATTGGGGCAGGGGGGAGAGATAAATAGATAAAGAAAGAGAAGTGTGCTTCAGTATTTTTCTTTCTATAACTTAATATCAGAAATGATATTCATTTCACATCACTTCTGCCATATTCTATTTTTTTAGACTGAAACAACAAGTCCAGCTCACACTTAGTAAGAGTGGATTACACAGGTTGTGAATAATAGGATAAAAAATTCATTGAGGGTTTTCTTAGAGGCTGCCTACTACTACGTATATGAGATGAAACGTTGTCCTGTCATTCTTCTCTTTTCAATGAATTTCACTTAGGGATGAAGTGTACTGTAAATTCAGTTATCCATATGTAGAATGTCCTTTTTGCAGTTGTTCATTAAGTTTTATGTCTAAGGTAACCTCCCGCACACATTTGATGGGGTTGGCTGCCACTTTTTCTGCCTAAGGCCTGTTAGCTACTACAGCTCATCTTATGGCGTCTCTTCTGGCAGTCGGCTAGACTGAGCTTCCTCACGTACTCTCAGGTTACTTCCTTCATGGAGAAAGTAGAAACAGCAAGATCTCTTGAGGTCTCGACTTGGGACTTTCAAGGTGCCACTTCTGCCTCATTCTACTGGTCAAAGCAAATCATGAGACTAGACCTTAAAGGAGTGGAACAAAATTCCTCACCTCCATTGAAATTGGTGTGCAGATGATGATGGGAAGAATTTCTGCTCATTACATTATCTAACATAGTCTTTTCTCTAGTCAGGATATTCCATGTTTATTTCTCACCCAAAATATATTCACAATCTCTAGAGACCCCCAGAATCTCATACCATGATGGCATCAGGCTTAAAGTCCATGATTTTGCTAGCCGCTTCAAGTCTGGCTGCAGATGAAGCTGCTTGAACCTAGCACCTTAGGTGTGGTTGCTTAATTCAAAGATTTGTGAACCATAAAGACAAGTCATCTGCTGCTCACACAGCCAACATGCATGGTGAGCCAGTGATCGGTTCACCACAGTAAGCACATAAGGAACAGAAGGCACAAGAGCCTGGATAGTCCTCCCAGCCTCATTGGAATACTTGGTAGTTGGTGCTGGCTGTTGAATAAACCCCTTTCTCCAAGTGGCCTTTCTTTCTCAAGGAGACTAACTTGGCCTCCTTACTTCATGGGTGCAGGATTCTGAGATGAAAAAGAAGAAAACTACAAACTGACATTTCTGCCATGTTCAGTTCAAGTTACATGGTAAATCAAAATGTAAGCAAATGGGAAATATTTGGGAGGAATTATCGCAGTCATCTTTGCAAATCATTCATCAAAGGAGGCTACTGGCCAGCTCTACCCCAATTTATTGTCCACAACATAAAATAAAATTTAAATATTTTGCTTTAGATATTTTAGCAGTTTACAAGTATATATCTTCATAGTATTTGTACTTATATATTAGCCCTATTTTCTTCTTCACTGCAGGGGAGCGGGGGCTGGCATAATCACATGCACAAAGGATGGATTATGAGCATTTCAGAACTATAGCACAAAGAAATAGTTGTAGGTGAGTATTTCCCCCACTTTGCTATTTCATCTAACTGAACTCTTTCAATGTATTCTAGACTGCAGTGCCTAATACTGCTTTAGACTCAGAGATGTGGGAGCAGGATAAATCAGTTGTTTTCTGATTATAATAACCCCACAAGAAATGGCTGACTATAATTTGCAGATCAGAAGAAACAAAGAGAAAGTGGTTTAGCATCCCACATCTGAGCATCGATCATGTAGGATAACTAGTTTTCCATCTTGTGTATTTGTTCACATTTATTTATGATGAGTATGGAGGACAAAAATCCACAGCTAAAACATTACCTTGGTAGTATTAATGTTAACCAGTGACTTCTGCTTTTTAAAAAATTCTTTACCTGATGATTTAGTAAAAATCTCAAATACAGCCCTGCTAGTGTGTATCAGTGGTTGAGTATTGACCTATGAACCAGGAGGTCATGGTTAAATTCTTGGTCAGGGCACATGCCCAGGTTGCAGGCTCGATCCCTAGTGTGGGGTTTGCAGGAGGCAGCCAATCAATGATTCTCTCTCATCAATGATGTTTCTTTCTCTCTCCCTCTCTTTCCCTCTCAGAAATCAATAAAAATATTGATATCAGGCCTAAACTGCCAGTTGGACATCCCTCTCACAATCCAGGACCACTGGATTCCTGGCCAGTCAGTGACCGGGCTGGGTGGCGCTGTGGGCCTGTGCGCTCCCCTGCCAGTGGCTGCTTCCACTGGGGGCCAATCCTAGGCCAGGCGGTGTGTTGTGCCTGCTCGTGACCCCCAGCCATGTGGTCTCTGGGCTGGGCGGTGCCACATGCCTATGTGCGCTTCTGCCAGGGGGCCACTCCTAGGCCATGCCTGACTGGTCATGACTGTTACACACCTGACCGGTTGTGACTGTTATGGTGTCCAGGCTAATTAGTATATCCCTCTATTATTATATAGGATGGCAAATAATTTGGTGCAGTATCTTTAAAAAATCGTGGAACTAAAGAAACTATTTTCTTTTTTACTTGTTTATTTTTTCAACCTTTTTAACAATTCTTGAGTAAAGCTCAATGTAAAAGAGAGAGAAAAAGTCCTACTTTTATTGTTCAATTTGGTTTTATTAATTGAAAGATCAATATAATATAAACAACTAGAATATTCCTATAGTGGGCACATTTCTCAATATCTTAGAATTACCCACTGTGCATTTGGACCTTAAAATAGCTTTTAAAGAGAACTCATGAAAGCTAATGGAATGTGTGGACATTATTCTTCCTAGAATTAGAAAAGCCTAGAACTAATTGGGAAGGAGAAGATCCAAATAACATGAAAGGTTCACCTTCTACATTCCCCATCCCCACTCTCTCTACAGTACATTTTTCTGGGAAAGATTGGGAAAATATTCAGCAATAGCTCTGAGGTATAACCTGCAAAAGAGGTGGGCACTTAGAAACATGAGGCAGCATGTTACAAGCACAAAGCAAATAGATTACACACATACACACACACACACACACACACACGTGCACGTGCCAAACAAACAAAACAACAGCAATAACCTCAACCAATTACTCAGAACTCGAGCAACTTCTTTAGATTAGAAAAAGAAATGGGCACCCAGAAAGATGCTCAAGGTCATATGCAAGCTAGTATTGAAGCAGCCAGCAAGTAGTATCCCCTTCACTTTCTAGTGCTCCCTGCAGTACACTGAGTACGCTGCAGTCAACAGCTACCTTGGATTTCTCAGCTGTCCCTGTAATCCAGCTGCTCTTCCGAGGGCCTCTCACAATTGCCCAGATCTGAGTCAGAAAATCTCCAGCAGGGAATCCTCCTGGTCAGTCCCACCCCACTCTGCTTCTGCTTTTACCTCTGCCAAACCTTTCAAGATCTGAGAAATTAGGAACTTTATGACAAAGTAATTTATTTAAAAATGCAGAAGTTGAGCATACATAGAATTATACCACTACACTTTTCCAACAAGCAGAAACATAAAGGTCATGTTCAGTAGTCCCTCACTGAATCTGCAGATTGCTGCAGAAGACAGCCATGGGGTAACTACCCTGATGATAGATATTGGCGAAGGGAAAGGGCATTTCCAGTTCCCTTCTAACAGCATATTGCTGTGGCTTTTTTTTTTTTTTTTTTTACTTTCTCCTCTTCCTTCTTCCTTTTTTTTTTCTTCTGTTCCAATTTCTTTCTATTCATTTGATATTGATTGATCACCTGCTATGTGGACAAGGAAGAAGAAATTCTAGTTCATATAGTTTGGAACTCAAACTTCAAGGAAATCATATGGCTGAATCTATAAGGGTGTTAGACCCACAGTGTCCAGGTTCAGATCCAGACCAAGCCTGCTATTCACTGTGCAAATCATAGCACTAACTCAGTGAGCTGTTTTGAGGACTGAACAAATATATAAATACTTTTCACAGAGTCTGTTAAAAGCTTAGCTTTTCTAATTGGCTTATTACTGAAAATTCTCCCCCAAATTTTGATAATCCCTAGAGCTGGAGAGGAACACAGACCTGAGCTGATTTTATCATTGGTTGAGATTATAACACTAAATAAAAAAATAATCATTACTTTGACTTTACATAAAAGTAAATAAATGACATTCTTTGTTCTGAAAAAGGGAACATGAGGTATAAATTAAGATGAGTTGGTAAGACATTGTGTTTAAATTAGTGTTGTTATCTGAGAATGTGATTGTGAAAATATTATACCCACTAGCCATGTAATCAAAATAGAATGTAGTAAGGCTACTTGAGGGATGAGGTAGAGGGATTCTTATGCAGAAGAGAACACTTCTTTGGGGGAAGAATATCTTTGCTGAAACCAAGTAAGAGTAAGGTGAGCTGTAAAGTGGGGAATCTAGATAGAGGGGGAGGTCCTTTTTTTTTCCAGACCAAGAAATGAGAGAGAGACTGGCAATCACCAACTGGATGGGCAGCAAGGCTGGAAGCAGTGCCTGGAAGGAGGTCTGTGAAGGAGCAAAGGCTAGACAGGTAAAGAGGAGCCAGATCACAAAAGAACTTGTAAAATAATATAATGGAGTTCAGGCTTAATTGAGGCGGGAGTGGGGAGTCTTTCAAGCAGGAGATTTATAAAGTTATGTTAAATATCTTCATTTTTTCACCATTTGCTTTTCCCAAAGAAAAACTAATACCTTAGTTTATTATTATTTTGTAGATAATTATATAGGGGAAGCATAAACTTAGGGAAACAAAAAGACACCTATAGCTAGTAAAGATAGATGTGTGTGCATGCGTGCATGTGTGTATATGTCTGTATTTTAAGGAAAATAACAGAATCTTGTTTTTTAAACCTCCACCACTGCTTAAACAGAGATTTCTGTGGAAAGGCAAGCATCCTTCATTTTTTTTGACAGAAATAACTCCAACAGAGTTATTGCCAGAAAGAACTGAAAGAAAGAACTCAAGTCCTCAATAGAAGAATGTGGAGAAATAAGAGTGTAGAGAAAGAGAGGAAGCATCCTTTCCATATTCCCCTATGAAACCTCCTCTTCCAGCTTTGACTTGTTTTGCATTCTTTCTTATCCTTCCTCCCCAGCATACACACGTATCTTTTTTAAATGAAGCATCTGTAAAACATTTGGTTACCAGGAGATTCAAACACATTGAGTCAAGTGATTGCCAAACAGCTTTATTTTTGCTCTCACATCCTATCAGAAGACCTTGTGATCATTTGGGGATGATGAAGAGAAACAGAAGGACTTAGGACCAAAAACGAAGCTGTCTCTTCATCTCCAAGCCATTTCTTACTCTATTTTTTTGAAATATGCCAGTACAGAGATGGAAATGGATCCCTTAAGAAAGAGCTAGAATGACTTGTGGCAGTATATAAGGAGGTAGAAATGGATATTCAAAACATATCTGTTCAGTTTACATTTCATGTGCTTCTCAAAAAGAGAGAAAAAAATATTTTGAAAGAGAGAGGAGCACTCAAACATGGACAATAGTCACACAAGTTTATCATCAAATTTTGGTGTCTCAGAAAGTGTGAAAACTTGAGGGCAGGAGAGGAGATCATAAGCCTCCTTTTCTGTGTAGCAATATCCATTCTCCATCTTCATTCTACATCACCACCCAGAGTAGCTAGGGATACTCTGTCTCAAGGCAAAGACCCATGAAAATTAATTGCGTTACAATTGTTACTAATTTAAAATGTAAAGAATGTCATTGCTATTATCTTAATACTTTTTTATCTTTTATTTGGATTATAAAATGTTGCTTATATCTAATTATCCCATTATTTATTTATTTATTTATAAAAATATTTAAAGTTTCTAGTTTAATACAGTTCTCCTAACTCTAATTTGCACATAAAATCTAACATGAACTCAACCTTGGATGCTATAGTTTTGTAAATACCCCCAAGAGTTTTATGGTGTTCCAATTACCAGATTGTAAATTAAGGGTGTTCAAACTAAAGAGAGTTGTCTAATTTTCAAATCTTCTTTCTTCCCTCTTCCCCAACCCCCAGACAAAATGTTACATGGTATATCAATGCAACCAATAAATCAACAGATAAACATATCATTGATTATTCTAAATCAGGGAGAAAGACCTGAAACCCTGTCCCTTTAGCCTGAACATCCTCATCCTCACTTACTAAGGATTCTCTTGCAGGTTATGGCAATTCTGTGGGAACTTGGGACCTCTTGGAAAACCACTAACTCATTCCAGCCCACTCATTTTACTAATGAGGAATTTGAGTTCCAAAGAAACAAGTGACAGTGCAATGTTGCAGAGTAGTGAACACCAAAACTAAGACTTTGTAGAGGATTGTATGGGGGAAGCATAAAATTAGGGAAAGAAAAATCAGGAGTTGAAGTACTAAATGCTGGCTCTTTCTAGTATAAGGTCAGAGCAACAAGTCAGAGCAGAGCTGAGAGAACCATTAGAGGGTCAGGGATTCAGGTAAGCAACTAAAGTTGAGGGTAATAGAATGGGAAGGTTAAACTAAAGAAAGGAGATGGCTGGTTACAAAAATGTCTACTAACAGATCAGAATAGTACTAGCATTTCCTAGATTCATGAGGAACCATTAAGCACCAAATGAAATAGGCCCTGAAATACTGTATAGCTCATTCTGAGATATTTCTTTATAATATAACTTAATTAAACTTTCTGAAATAGTGAGAATGCCAATCACATCGGACATTGCCATGTCCAAAAATAAATATAAAACATTTTAAGTCAACATGACTTTTGGATTACCTACTAGTTTTTAATTATGCTCACATTATTTCTCCTCATTAGCACTAATAATCGAGGACTAATGGAATTAGCTGAATGGAGAGCATCATATGTTAATTTTTTTCCATCTTTTGTAACAAAGAGTACAGTTGAATGTTAACTCACTGAAAAGTAGAAATTATAGAAAGTCACAGTTACACTTAATCCTAAAAAGAAATGTAAGTATTCATGCTTTGCACATTTAAGGGCTTTAAAAAGAAGTCATACATAAATATACATTAAAAATTCTATTTTAAAACATAGTAATATACCTTATTTTTGTCCCACATAATTGTTTTTCTCTAACCCTTTCAGGTGTCATAATTTCACATGGCACTGTTTGAAAATCAGCTTGGATTATTGCTATCAGGGCCATGTGTTTTGGATTTTCAAGAGGAGTTCTGACTTCTAGGGCAGCTCTGATTGCCAATATCCTGTCCTGTTATTAGGCCATGTGTTCCATAATTTTTCATTTTTCACTATTTGGGGTAAGGAAAATATCCACTAAGTTTTCAGTTAGTTGTTCTGATAATAACTCCTCATTCTCATTCTCCCATCTTGGAAGTCCACTCCAGCAAAGAATATTCCAAAACTCAGAGGCTTCCCCCGGAGACGGGGAGGGGAATAACCTGAACATTCTGATTGGTGTGGAGAAAATATGAGGCATCCATTTCAGACCGTAACAACCTCAGAGAACCAGAATTTCACAGGGCAAGACAAGCAGACACAGAGCCATTTTCAAACTAAAGTTTGCCTTTGCCCAAAGGGAAGGTGTCAGTATGGTTTTGTTCTGTCACTGACTCAAATCCCTGGGATGGTGCGAGAAGTTGTTGGGGTCCCATGAGAAAAGGTTTATTAGTACTTCCCTCCTTCCCCTCTCTCACTGAAATTACTAAAAATGCTGCAGATTCCAAACTCTATGGTTTGATAAATATCGTGCAGATGGGAAATGTAAGAGAAGTCAGAGTCAGTTGCTATTGGGCTAAGAGTGTCCTATTTTCATGCAAGTGAAAAAGATGACTCAGAAAACTATGGTTCATACAAAACCAAAGTTAACCTAATAAAACTTCTTTAATAAATAACAGAACTTGTCAGTGGTAAGAGGCTCATTTAGCAGTTCACATGACTTTAAATACCGCGTAGCCACCCACATGTCATAAGCAATATCAGAGATGTGAAATAATCCTGGCATATGTTTTCCTAATATGTGTATGTGTGCATGTATGTCACTTTCTTGAGTCCATCTTAAAAACTAACAAGTGTAAATTTACTGTAGGTAAGCAAATTAAAATATATTATTTTTACTATTATTTTAATTTATTTATTTGTAAACTCCACCTGAGCACAGGTGGAGAATCCACAATGCCAGAATTCAAATGCTCACTGGATTTGGAGTATTTTCCAACTGTCTTACATCTGATTTGGCCCGAGTGTACATCATATAGTGGCAATGTCTTCGGATGGTATCCTAGTGAGTGAATAATTACTTCCTTAATGAGTTAGGCATCTTTAAAGGTGCTCTAACTGCTATGGAATCCTCAAGTATTCACTTAATAAGCTTTCATAAATGGCCTCATGATCAAAATGCCTTAGGACCCCATAAACAGGATTTATCTTGGACCATAGCTATGCAGCTGGTTACACAGCTGGGAAACTGGATGAAACAACAGTCAATCAATTCATTTTGGCTATTTCCATGATTACCAGTAATTGTTCCAGCTGCACTGATGTGTGGTGATCAATATTCATTGTAAGATGGCAAAAATGGACAGCATGGGTACCCCTTGTCCTTTCAGTTCACACATGTTGACCTGGCCATATACAAACAGAATAATTCATTCAACCAGCAGCACCTAGCTTCTACTTCTCCCATTACAGAATGCCACGGTAGCAAATGCCTATTAAAAACAAAGAAAAAATACCACAAAACCTCTAGCAACTGGGTGCCTTAATTATTGCAAATAGTTTGGGGAGGGGTACGGATGGACAAATGGAGAGGATGGCAAAATGCCAGTGTTCCAACATCTGCCGTATTTAGATTCTCAAAGTTGCATCCCAGCAAGGTCAGTTGAGTCCTCAAACCTACCCAAAAAGAATTCCAAAAGTTGGAATTCTAAGAGAATGACTAAGAAAGAGACCTCCAAGGAAGAGCCCAAGGAATCCAAACAAAATACACTCCCAAGGTACACTCCTGAGGGACCACTGCGCCTTTGTGTTCCCATTGGCATACTGCACAAATTGCTCAGAGCTGACTTTCAAGAGTGAGATGCCAATGTGTGATGTGAGATGCAGCCTCTGAAATGTGGAAGCCTGTTCTAACCAGTTTGACTCAGTGGCTAGAGCATCGGCCTGCAGAATGAAAGGTCCCAGGTTCGATTCCAGTCAAGGGCAGGTCAAGGGCATGTACCTTGGTTGCGGGTACATCCCCAGTAAGGGTTGTGCAGGAGGCAGCTGATCGATGCTTCCCTCATCGATGTTTCTATCTCTCTATCCCTCTCCCTTCCTTTCTGTAAAAAATCAATAAAATATATTTTAAAAAATAAAATAAAATGTGGAAGCCTGCTGAGGCCACAGCCAGACTGAAGATTTTAGATTTTAGTTTGTTTGTTCTGATGAAAATGAGTAGAAGAACTCCTTGTTGGTATCCTCCAATCTGTCTTGAGCACACTTTGTCCTCCCTTTGAGAAAAATAGCAGGTTCTTCAAACACAACTCATTGTCTCTTATTTAAGAATTCTAGTGTGTGTTGAATGAAAGATTAAATTTCTAATAGGAGATTTTTCAAAGTGAGATGAATGGGAGAATGAATTAATAACAGCATAAGTGTAACTGAGGGTATATTTTCTATAGGAAGACATATAGAGTGGGCAAAAGTAGACTTATGTTGTTATTATGGAAAATAGTAGGATAATTAATAAATAATAATATAAGAAAAAACTCTGTTTAACATATTCACAACTGTAAATCTACTTTTGCCTCACTCTGTGTAACTAAAGATTTTAAAGTAAAATAATAGATTTCCATTGTCATAATTGTATTCTAGAAAGCTAAAAAATGCTTAGCCATACCAACTCAAACTTTTTTTTTCTAAATTGCCCCCAGTTTTCAACATGTTGCTATTAATTTACCTTTTTCTCACCTCACTGAGCAAAGGCTCCAATAGCACTAGGTTTGTGTTTTAACTTTTAGTTAGACTTAGTTCTTCTAAGACAATCGCTTTCAGTTATCTCATTAGTAACAAAGATTAAGCCTAGTCTTCTCCAGATGCTGGAAGATTTTAGTTCAGAAATTGTTTATAATGTAGGGGGTTGGGGGCAGAGAGTAGTAATTCATTTTGTGTTGAGAGCTCTTGAGTCATGGTTCTTTCCTGCTCCCTCTCTCCTGGTCATAATGGAAATTTCCTCCTACCATTGAATGGAGCTCTTATAAAGCCAGGTATTCTCAGCAAACTGTTATCTGATTCAATGTAACAAGGATGGCATTGATTATAAGAGAAATGCATAAATAATAGTATTCTTCATTATTACATAAACTCTCTTACAACTTGCTTCTTCACACATTATCACGTTTTTTATTCTCACAACACCTTACAACCGTGCCTATTGGATAATGCTCTGATTCTGCTTTTACAGAATTCAGACTTCCAATGTCATGGCTGGCTGTCCCATTCCCTTAGTTTAGTGTTTTCAGAAAAGTAGATGTTTGGCTCCAATTGTAAATCAAAGAGGAGCAGCATATTCTAAGCCAAGGACATAGGATAGCGCGGGCAAGAGGCTGGGACAACTCCTCAGTTCTAGTCCCAGGACAACTTCTTGAGAAATCTGGAGCAAAAGTAGGATCTGTCCAGGTTTAAGTTTCCTCAGCTCTAAAATGAAGGTGTCTGTTCAGGTGACACAGACTCCCTTCCAGCTTTGTGATGTTCAGATCTGAAAGCAGAGCATCGTTTGAATTGTAAGTCTTGAATTTTCAATTATTTCAAGTACTGATAATATTTCAATTTAAAAATTAATATTAATGCCTCCTATTGTATCTGGATCTTTAGTCTGCTTCATGTAACTCCATCGGGTGATTCAGGGAAAATCAGGGAGTTCAAGCAAGTCTTGTCAGGATATGGATGGTTCTTAGCATCTGAAATATCTTAAATCTGCTTGAAACGTAATGTTAAAGATTTTATTCACTATATCTCATTTAATTCTTGAGTAACTCTCTGACATGCTCATTAATATTCTTATTTGCATGTTGAGAAATGGAGACTCAGAGCATTTAAGTAAGTAACCACGTCACACTGCTCATGAATGATGGATGTAAGGTGTAAACTTCTGTGTGACCCATCTCAAAGCCAGTGTTCTTGACAATTACCTACTACTGCTTATAAGAAATTGAATGGCACACATAAGCACACACCTACACATATATGTGTGCCACAGAAGACATGTCTCCATGAAATCCAATAAATCCTTGATTGAGAGATGGATTGCATATATGCATGCAGATAACTGTTCCTATGGGTGATCATCACCCATACTGGTTCCAAAGTGTCTGAACCAAGTTTTATACACAAAAGCCTGTCCTTCAGCTGCCAATGTGTCATTCCAGGTCAGCCTCCTTAACAAAAATCTTCTGTTTAGCTGCCAACGTGTTTCCTTCCTGGGTTATCTTTTAACATCTTTTACTTCCATGCAAGAGACACAAATACAGAGGCAAGAAATATGCTTCGTGCATTGTGAGAATGTCCGCCAAGCGTGGGAACCCACATAATGGTGGACAGAATGTGAAAAGTGTCGCTTAGAGAGGGCTGCCTGCAGATGGTAACTGAGTTATTTATCTTCTGGTGACTTCACTAAACCAGAGGCTCCTTTGCAAATGGAGACTCCATATTAAGTAGGAAAAGGGGATTTCCTTCAAAAGGGTCCTTCAGCACAAATACTACCATCATGTAAGTCACCAGCCCTAGAGTTAGTTACTTCGGTAATCAGAGCAGAGAAATCAGACTACCTTAAAATGTTTATGCAATGCACTAACATTCCCCCTAGAATATATTTCCTATACTGAGCAGTTAGTTATAAGCCATAGATTGACCAGAAACATATCTATCTTTCTGTCTTGTGACATGGCTACCATTTCTTTTCTCGAAGAAGAAAGCCTAGTTTCATTTGGAAGTTATTACCCCTTAGATGACCAAATCCTGCCCCAAGATGCCTAGTATTTACTTTGCCTTTGAAGCATAATGGTTAAAGTTATTTCCCCATCTGCATGATTTTTTTTAAACTTCTTAAACCCTGTCCAGTTATGACAGAGACCGAGATTCCACAATGTAAATGTGCCTCATTAATCAACTCTATTATTTGGGGGAGTAATGAACATTTTGCTATTTGACATCTGGTAGTGATTTACAGTAACAGAAACAGGAATTCCTAGTTTACAAAAGTGCACATGTATGATTTGATTTCTTTTGGTGTATTAAAAAAAATCTCCCTGCTGCTTTTCTTGGCCAAAAAAAAAAATAAAAAATAAAAATGGGTGGGAGCAGGGGAGCTCTCTGGGTAGAGTTAGACTGTAAACTAACTAACCAGCTTAGAGCAAAATGTTGTGTGAGCTATGTAATGTGTAAAATCTGGTGTTTATGTAGCTCTTGAGCTGGCTCAATACCAGTTACTAGTGAGTGATATCTAAACATGAAATAATTTCTACATAAACTGTGGGTTTGTAAAAAATGTAAGCACTATATTTCTGTGTAGTCTGAAAGAAGGTATTCTTTGAAATAGATTATTAGTGTAAGGCATGATTCCACCCACTGTATTTTGGGGAGTTGTGTGTGTTTTTTAGTTCTTGGAAGGCTGATTAGGAACTTGGGTCTTTACCAAAAAGGCAACATGTACTTATAAAAATCTTGATATGTGATACACCGACTAAAGTGAAGTTTATGATTTTCTTCAAGTTGACTTTGCTACTGTGCAATGAAAACTTTAAATAAATGCATAATTATTAGGACTGTGTAGTCTCCAACTAAGCCATTACTGTATTAGCAGGCTGCTGGGCAGTATCACCTTACCTACAACATTGATGCTATGTTAATGATTAAATATATATGAAAAAAACCACTCAGCTGGAGGCAGAAAGAGAAATGAGATTAGAAAAGATTTTCAAATCATGGGAATTAAGCAATAATGGGTAGTTGTTTAGATTTAAGAAATGCAATATGCTCTTCTACAGTGGCTATGAAATTAGGTATTTATCCCTTTTAACAAATTCCACATGCAATAAATGGACATGTCAGTGGTGCAGTTACGATGGGCTCTTTCAAAGCTTCTTTGCATATTCAGACCTTTTCATGATCCTCTGGTCAGAGTCACTCCTAGTTGTTCAAAGATGTCTTTGACATCTAGAGAAAGGCCAATTGAAACCAGAAGGTAAAAATAGGGTTGGGTGGTTGGGTGGTGTTGGTAAAAAGACCTGCCACCCAGACACAACCTGGAATTTTAGTCTAAAGAACAAATCCAGTGGTTTCTCTCCAGTTCCTGTCCACACCTACTAAATGAAGTCAAAGCTGGTAAGGTACTTCCTGGTGATTAGTGAACTGGAAAGAAAATAGTTTCCTACTATATTAGTTGTGACTCTGTTGCAAATGATACAATCCCAGTGGCTTACGAAAATGGCTTAAGAAAGACAAATAATATATTGTCTCACCAAATAAAAATTCCAGGTGTATAGTTGGCCTCAGGTGCAGTGGGATTTGGAATTCATACATTTTCATCTTGGATCACTTTCTTGCCATCAATTCACTCTGCCGTCTGCTGTGTTGGCTTCCTTTTCAAACTTTGCATAGAGATTCTCAGTAGCTCCAGGCTCATATCCAACATATGTCTTACACCCAGGCAGGCTTGGGCTCCTGTCCTGCATGTGTGCTTTCAGGAGCCCAAATTTCACAACCACAGAGAAATCTAAGTTTACCAAAGACACGGGCATTTCTGTCACTTGCAGTCCTAAACTTAGCTCTGGTACAATGCAACCTATAACCTTAACATCTGCTCTTGTGACTAATTCCCAGGTATGTGCTTCTCCCTCTCACCTCAGCACAATTAGCAGCTGCTTCCAAAGGCGGTGGGTTGCCAAGTTGCTGACACAGGAGGTGGGCACTGACTTAGAGTGTAAGGACTATTTGAGCAGCAGAAGCACTTAGGTAAGAGGAAAGAAAATTCATTAACTTGTCAAATCTTCTCTGAGAGCAGATATGCAATTGTGTTTCTCATAATGAGGTGGCCTCTTCAGGTGGTTCTGAACATCCATTTCCTAGCTTTTCTTTGTGTTCCAACACTTGTTCACACATAATACAAAAGTTGAGCGTAGTGGTTGAGAAATAGTTTGCAATATTAAGCAATTCAATTACTCTTAAATTTGTACATATTTAGGTCAAGATCAAACATAATAAAGCATGATATAAATTCTTTATATTGGCTAATGGATGAACATTAAATGCTAGAATAGTAGTCTCATTTTTTTATGAGAACATTTAATAAGGTTTAATTTTATTTCAAATATTAAATAAAAGTAAGCTTTACTTAAGTGTGCTTATTTGACAATTATTGACAAGTCAATTGGAATTCATTTATTATAATTTAATTTTGACAGATGCTTTGAATATTTTAGAAAAGGTAAAAATATTTACTTCTATAGTTTCAAAATTAACTGAAATTTACATTTTGAATAAAAATATACTCACTGCACATATAAAGTATACATTAACATATTTTACTAAAGTATTACATTGATTACCATTACATTTTATACCTATCCTTTTAAATTATTGAAAATAAATGAAAACCGTATTTTATTTTCCAGTTACAAAAAAACCATAGCACTAAATATTTTTAAATTTTATCAGTATAGCAGAGTATTGGTCAAGGTAGATGGCTACAACACATTTCATTTAACCATTTGTTGTGTTGATGCATAATTTCAAATTAAATTTATTGAGTAAGTTTCTATATGTATTCTTAGCTCAGCTTCCACAGGTGTTCAGAGAGAGTACATCTTGGATCACACAATTTCAACACTAATTTCACCAGAAAAAGTGATCCCAGTGAAGAGTAGCAGGAGTTTTGCTCCAACATAAAGTCCCTGGAGTTGAATTTTATGTTTACTAATTGGTATGGTTTAGTCCAATCTCTGTGAATTTATACCTGCCAATGACATGAGGAACATTACAATGAAAAAAATTAGTGAGTGAGTCAATAGTTTTAGAGATTTTTAACTTTTATACACTGGAGAAAATGTAAGATTTTATAACAATTTTTTGTTGTTGTTTTTTGTTTTCGGTTAATTCTCACTGTGTTTAACACTGGAGGATGTTTTTCCATTAATTTTTTGAGGGAGAGTAGCAGAGAGAGTGAAAGACAGAGAGAAACATAGATGTGAGAGAAACACATCAATTGGTTACCTCCTGCACAAGCCTCAATCAGGGCCAGGAGGCCGGGGATGAGCCTGCAACCAAGGTGCATGCCTTTGACTGGAATTGAACCTGGGACCTTTTGGCCCACAGACTGATGCTCTGTCCACTGAGCCAATTCAGCTAGGGCTGTAACATGATTTTAGAAAAAAAATAATTTGGCTGAATGGCGATGATATAGATAGACATTAAACTTTGCTTTTAGGCACCACCTTGTAGAGATTTATTTTTAGTTAAAAAAGCTTTGCTTTTTGTTATAAAATGTGGAAGTACATCTTAAGAACAAAAATACTAGAGATATTCCCTACAATTTAATGGTTTCACTCATAACTCTTCCCTGTTCTTGTATAGACACAAAACCAATAGCTACATGTTTATATTATTATACACATAATCATTTTATCTCTAAGTATAAAAATGGATGATCTGCCCTAGCAGGTTTGGCTCAGTGGACAGAGTGTCAGCCTGAGGACTGAAGGGTCCCGGGTTCAATTCCAGCCAAGGGCATATGCCAGATTGCGGGCTCAATCCCAAGTAGGGGGTGTACAGGAGGCAGCTGATCAATGGTTCTCTCTCATCATTGATGTTTCTATCTGTTTATCCCTCACCCTCACTCTCTGAAATCAATAAAAAATTAAAAAAATGGATAATCACCTGTTCTTCAATAGTATACAACCAAATCAGTTTGAAAGGACTCAAAATCAAGCAGCGACTTATTCATAATTACAATACTATATAATTTTTAAAAATGTTTTATATGTTTTCAAAATGTTGAGACATTCAATCTTTTACATAGCATTTACTTTGCTTTAAGTATGATAAATAATTAGAGATTGTTTAAATTATACAGGAGTCTGTCCATTGGTTATATACAAATATTTCACCATTTTATATAGAGCCCTGAGCATCCACAAATCCACAGATTTTGATGCCTTTGGTGGGTCCTGGAACCAGTCCCCAGCAGATATAGAGGAAATCCACTCTACAAACTACTTAGTCAGTAGGGAGCTATCCTGTTCAATAGGCATCTTACTTGTCCATTTCCAAACTCTAGTCTTGAGAAGAAAGGAAAAACTTGGGAGGAAGCCATGCACAGAGGGTTCTGTTGAAGATAAAACTTACTTTGTGGGGTTTTTTGTTCACACCACTCTCCTAGAGTCCTTTCTAATTCATGTTCCACCTCCCATTTGATCATTCCAAAAAGAGATTCTGGGGATGCTTCCAAATCCCATGCTGAGAAAGTACTATCAACCATTTTGTTCTATACAGTTAGCCAACCACCAACATGATTTAGGTAAAGAAAAAATATTATTTAGTTGGTTGTAAGCTTAAAATGTCTTTTACAATTGTATTTTAAAATGCCAAAGGTTGACTCTTAATACACTAAAAATAAACTAAAATGGAAACATACTATTTTTCCAATTCATCTTTTTATTAATTTCTTATTCTGTTATATTTTCTGCTGGTCAAGGAAACAAAGTTTCCCCCTTAGGCCTTAGTTTCTTAACATAATTTCCATAAAGGTGTGTACCATAATGACTACCTGATGTGTGCCCATCACTCAGCTTAAGCTAGATATGAAAGTTTATCTTGGGACTCTGTAATGAAAAATACTAAACTAAGTGTTCATTATTAAACAACAGACGTGTTTATTAAAAGGATATGGTGATATAACAAGTAGAACCATCAAATGAGTGTTTATAAAAAAGTTGACCTCATGCATGGCATTTTGTTTCTCAGATTGTTTAGTTATTCTATACACAGCTACCACCAGCTCTCTGCCCTCTCCTGTCTGGAGGAGTGTAGAGTTTTAGATATGTGTGGGTTCAAGGCCAGTCACAACAAGGACTGGTAAATGCTTGAGCAACTGCCTGAGAGGTGGGGCCACCTCTCTAAGTTTGTCCAGAATGAGAGATCCTGTTGATTTGCCATTGCAGTAGAAGATTACCCTAAAGCACTGCAAAGATCACTTTGTATAGTGAGTGTACAAGGATGACTATTCAATCAAGAACATTTTTTTCTTTTTTCTTTTCTTGTTTAAAGTATTGCAAATAGTAGTACATATGTCTCCTTTTTCCCCCCCTTTGACCTTCCCCTGGCCTCCCCTATCCCCTGGCACATGCCCTTACCCCACCTCCCCAGTATCTTGTGTCCATTGCTTATGCTTATATGCATGCATGTAAGTCCTTCGATTGATCTTTTGCCTCCCCCAAACTCTTCCCAGCCTTCCCACTGTAATTTGATAGTCTGTTCGATGCTTCTCTGGCTCTATATCTATCTTTTTGTTCATCAGGTTATAATGTTCTTTATTATCCATAAGTGAGTGAGATCATGTGGTATTTTCTTTCACTGCCTGACTGATTTCACTTAGCATAATTCTCTCCAGTACCATCCATGCTGCTGCAAATGGTAAAAATTTCTTCTTTTTTTATAGCAGCATAGTATTACATTGTGTAGATGTACCACAGTTTTCTAATCCACTCATCTGCTGATGAGCATTTAGGCTGTTTCCAAATCTTAGCTATTATAAATTGTGTTGCAATGAACATAGGGATGCATATATCCTTTCTGATTGGTGTTTCTGTTTTCTTGGGTTATATTCTTAGAAGTGGTATTACTAGGTCAAATGGCAGTTCCGTTTTTAAATTTTTGAGGAGACCCCACACTGTTTTCCACAATCGTTGCACCAGTCTGCATGTCCACCAGCAGTGAAGGAAGGTCCCTTGTTCTCCACATCCTCTCCAGCACTTGTTGTTTGTCGATTTGCTGATGATAGCAATTCTGACAGCAATTCTGATAGCAAATCATCATTGTTGTTTTGATTTGTATCTCTCAGATGATTAGTGACTTTGAGCATGTTTTCATGTGTCTCTTGGCTTTCTGAATGTCCTCTTTCAAAAAGTGTCTATTTAGATCTTTTGCCCATTTTGTATTGGATTGTTTATCTTCCTTTTGTTAAGTTGTATCAGTTCCCTGTAAATGTTGGAGATTAAACACTTATTGGAGATAACATTGCCAAATATGTTCTCCCATGCAGTGGGCTTTCTTATTGTTTTGTTGATTGTTTCTTTTGCTGTGCAGAAACTTTTTATTTTGATGTAATCCCATTTGTTTATTTTCTCCTCGGTCTCTCTTGCCCTAGGATTTGCGTCTGTAAAGATATTGCTATGACATATGTCTGCAATTTTGCTGCCTATGGAGTCTGTCACCAGTTCGATGGGGGATCCTTTGTAGGCAACTTTGTGTCTCTCTCTGGCCACTTTTCAGATTCTTACTTTGTCATTGGTGTTTGCCATTTTTATTATATTGTGCCTTAGGACTGGGCTTTTGAGGTTCATTTTGTTTGGGACTCTGTGAGCTTCTGGAATTTGTGTGAATTTTTCTTTCCTATATAAGGGAAGTTTTCTGTCATTATTTCTTCAAACGGGTTTTCCTTGCTCAGTATCCTCTCCTTCTCGCACCCCTATGATGTGGATGTTGTTTCATTTCGTGTTGTCCCGAAGTTCCCTTAGGCTCTCCTCCTGTTTTTTAAATATTTTTTTTCTAGATGCTGCTCTGATTGGGTGTTTTTTCCTGCCTTGTCTTCTAGCTCACTGATGTGGTCCTCTGCTTCTTCTAGTCTACTGTTGATGCTTTCTATTGAGTTCCTTATAACAGCAATGCCATTTTTAATTTCTTCTCGGTGCTTCATCATTTCCTCTTGGTTTTTACACATATTGTTGAATTTGTCTTCCATTCTTTTCACCAACCTTATGACCATTTCTCTGAGTTCTTTCTCTAATATATTGCTTGCCTCTATTTAATTTACTTTCTTTTCTGTGATGCATCCTTTTCTTTTATATGTGGGCTGTTTCTTTGTCCCTCCATGATGTCTCTTCTCCGGGTGTCTGGTTTTGTAGCTCTCTCTCTCCTGCATTGATTTAAAGGCAGAAAATACAACACAACAAGGCACAATGAACAAGGCATTGAACACAAATTCATGAGACTAATAACACTAAATAAAGGTGACCACCAAAAAAAAGAGAATTAAGGAATAAGAAAAAAAAAGAGTACAAAAATCATATTGAGAAAAGGAAAAAAGTAAGAGAGAAAAGAGAGTAAAAAAGAAGGGTGAAAAACTATTTATATGGGGAGAAAACTCCCATAGAACAACCAGTAATCCCCAAAAATTCAAACAACAAACACCCAGAGATGAATGCAAACTACAAAAAACAACTAATAACAAGTGAGGAAAAACAGAAGCAAAATATAAACAAAAACAAAAAAAGAGAAACAATCTCACAAACAAACCCAAAACAACCCAATCTAACCAACAATCAAGCAAACAACAATAGAACAGAGAGAAAGCAAGGCAAAACAAAACAAATAAAACACAAAAACCTATAACAAAAAACAAAACAAGAACACAATAAGAGCAAAAAAAAGGAAGCGAGAAAAAGATTTTTGGATAGTGAAGAAAGAGAAGAGAGAGGTGTGTATGGACTTAGAGGGGATCAGAAATTAGATATATAAGTAGGATGAATTTTTAACAGGAAGTAAAAGGAAGGAATTGGTAAAATCTAAAGCAGAACAACAAAATGATAAAAGTGAGGAAGAGAGTACTGGCATAAAGGTAAAGTTGAAATACAGTAAAATGATGCTAGAAGAAAAATGAAAATAGAATGCAGAACACTAATCCCAAAATAAAATCAAGAGAATATAAAATGATATATTTCTTTAAAAAAAGGTAAAATAGTAGTAGTAATAATACTGATAAAAATATATATAATAATTAAAAAGGTAAAATCAAGTGAGGAAAAAAGAAAAAATAGTTTCTTAAGGAAAAGATGAAAAAATAAAAATCTGCAGTAGTGAAAGTCATTCCCTTCCTCAATTGTTCTGTTTGTCGCACCTGTTTCCTGTAGGTAGTCAGGATAGTATGGAAGTTCCCTGATTTCCACTGCTCCTCTGTATTGTAAGCCACAGTCCTAATTTTTTTAAAATAAATCTTTATTGTTCAGATTATTACAGATGTTCCTTTTTTAAAAAAACCCCATAGCTCCCCTCCACCTGGTTCCCCCCTCCACCCTGTGCCCTTACCCCCACCACTGTCTTCGTCCATAGATGTAAGATTTTTGTCCAGTCTCTTCCCATACCCGTCACACCCCTTCCCCCTGAGAATTGTCAGTCCATTTCCTTTCTATGCCCTTACTTCTATTCTATTCACCAGTTTATTCTGTTCATCAGATATTTCTATTGACTTAATTGTTATATTCCCTGGTTGATAGGTATTTGTTGTCCCTTTGTTGTTCATAGTTTTTATCTTTACCTGTTTCTTCTTCTTCTTCCTCTTCTCAAAGAATGCCCTTCAACATTTCAAATAATCCTGGGTTGGTGGTGATGAACTCCTTTAGTTTTTCCTTGTCTGTGAAGCTCTTTATCTTACCATCAATTTTACATGATAGCTTTGCTGGATAGAGTAATCTTGGTTGTAGGTTCTTACTGTTCATCACTTTGAATATTTCTTGCCACTCCTTCTGGCCTGCATGGTTTCTGTTGAGAAATCAGCTGACAGTCGTATGGGTGCCCCCTTGTAGGTGATTAACTGTTTTTCTCTTCCTGCTTTTAAGACTCTTTCTTTGTCTTTTGCTCTTGGCATTTTAATTATGATGTATCTTGGTGTGTTCCTCCTTGGATTTCTTTTGTTTGGAGTTCTCTGTGCCTCCTGGACTTGTAAGTCCATTTCTTTCACCAGGTATGGGAAGTTTTCTATCATTATTTCTTCAAATAGGTTTTCAATATCTTGCTTTCTCTCTTCTTCTGGTACCCCTATAATTCTGATGTTGGTATGCTTGAAGTTGTCCCAGAGGCTCCTTACACTATCTTCATATTTTTGGATTCTTTTTTCTTTTTTCTTTCCTGGTTGCCTGTTTTTTGGTTCCTGGTATTTCATATCTTTGACTTGATTCTTGTGGTCCTCTAGTCTGCTGTTGGATCTCTGTATATTATTCTTTATTTCAGTCAGTGTTTGCTTAATTTCTGATTGGTCCTTTGCCATTTTTTTGGTATTCTCATTAAGTTCCTTGAAGGTCTCACTTAGTTCCTCGGA